>JAXQQM020060343.1:0-45342 GCA_034641835.2 Pinus albicaulis | reverse complement strand
CAGTGATACCACCCCTTTAGGCATGGGGTTTCCTTTGACTTGCTCGTACTCCTTTTGCATAGCTTGGTCGTGCTCATCTTCATCTATAGCAGCGTCTTTAAATATCTCTGAGTTGCACATAAATTCCAGCACCTGTTGATCATCATCAAAAACACGCAGATTAGTGATATTTTCTGGCACGGAGGGTTTGTACATAACTTCAATAGAAAAACCGTCCCTCAAAGGGGTAAACCTGGCGGCAGCATTAGCTAGAGTGTCCGCCGATGCGTTATGCATTCTTAGAACAGATTTAATTCCAAAAGCGTCAAAAGCAGAAATTAATCGCCATACCTCTTGTACGCCTTCAAATGTGGAGACAAATAGTGAATAGTATTGCGTACCTGCCGAGTGATAATCTCGGAGTCTCCGATGACCCGTAAGCATTTTACCTTCAAATCCAGCGCCTTTTTAAGCCCAAGGATCAAAGCTTCATACTCGGCAGTGTTGTTAGTGCATTGGAACTCAAGTCGACAAGAGACTAAGAACTTTTTCTTATGCGGATCAAGCAAAACGCAGCCAGCGCCAGAACCATCGAGATTCTTGGAACCGTCGTAATACAAGGTCCATATGTCGCTTTCCGGGTCCTTGGGAGTAATGGATTGCGGAGGAATTTCGGCTTGGTGTGAGATAGTTTGGGCTTGTTCCTCTGCGACGAGCGTCATTTCAGAAAGGACCTCGGGGCCTACTGAAGACTGAGGAGGTCGATAGCATCCAAAAATGGACTCCAGGAAACACATCCCGAGTTCCTCTTGGGCAAAGCTAATGGGTTCATTTGTGGCATCCAAATCAGTTACAGTATGTTTCATGTATGGTTCGCTTTCGACTCTGATTTGGTTATTTCTCCCCTTGTAAGGTAGCCATAAGTGGGACCAATCTGTGGCAAAGTATCCTTGCAACTTGCTAGACCAGTCCATGCTAAGCAGTACACCATAAGCTTCAGGGATGTCAACAACCACAATATCAATACATTGATGGACCCTGGAGTCGGATGAGAGGCGAATGATGACATTGTTTAATTCTCCAACTGCTGGTACTTGTGATCTGTCCAGTTGAATGATTTTTGCGTCAGTTTTCTCTGGGAGGATGTTGAGTTTCTTGCACACAGATAGAGGCATGACATTCGTGGATGCACCAGAGTCAACGAGACAATTGTGAACGTTGAAATTAAACATCTCAAAAGACAAGAGGAACGGGGGGGTGGATCCTCTCGAATTCGCGTTGACAGCGTTCACTATAGATTGGATATCTGGACTGGTTTGTGCAGATGTGTTGCTCACAGTTTTCGTATTTTGGTTGTTGGCGAAGGCTTTTAAAATAAGTTCCTTTTGATTTGTGATGCGGGCCAGCTCGTAGAGTGATATATTAGCTCTGGTCTTTTTCATGTCCTCCACTATGTTGTAGCTAGTGTCGGTTTGGGGACTAGGTTCGATAGCGGTTTTCGAGGGTTCTACCGGGAGCTTGGTCTTGTGACTAGCTTTGCTGTTGCTATTTGTGGGCTTATCCGGCGTAGCGTGCCCTTCGTTTCCAGGGGGAAGAATTTTCCTCAGGAAAGCCCTTTTCTTGTCTTCATAAGATTGTTCAGGAACAGATCCTTTGCTTCTAAGACTATAGTTTCAAGTAGGCTGAGCCTTGGGACTGCCTGCCATGTTGATATCAATGGGGACAAGACTCTCCCCCCCACGGATTATATCAAAAGTTAAGACAGAGGCTCCTGATTCCCCATCCAAGAGCGAACCTTCATCTCGATCAGAAACATCATCCTCTGTCTGGTTTCCCGGAGTTTGGTCATCCAAAAGTTGATTAACCACTGCGGTCATGCTGCCAATCCATTGCGGGCACGTTTTTTCGGAATGGGCAGCTTGGTGAAAAGAGCAAAAATTGTCTTTCCCTATCTCTTCCACGTTGAGAGCGGCACTGGAGTTTGACGGAGGTCTGCTGGTGTTGGGATTAATTTTCTTGAAAAAGGGTTTTGGGGGTTTATTTGTAGTTGAGGTTTCAACGCCCTTTCTCTTTAAGTCAGAGACCTCATTCGTTAGAAGTTTGAGGGTCTTGGCCATACTCTCGAAATCAAAAGCTTCTCTCTCTCTATTGGGGGTGGAAGAGTGACCTTTTTTAGTGGTTGATTTGTGATCATCTTTTCCTTCATGGTCCATGACTCCAATTGACAACATGTCCTTCTCTACCGCGAGAGCAACAGC
Source organism: Pinus albicaulis (assembly GCA_034641835.2). Lineage (NCBI taxonomy): Eukaryota > Viridiplantae > Streptophyta > Pinopsida > Pinales > Pinaceae > Pinus > Pinus albicaulis. The sequence continues at coordinate 43,105 of JAXQQM020060343.1, read as the reverse complement.
GTAATTTGCTGTAAGGGTAGCGCGGGCCTCACATTTGACGAAAACGACAATATCCCTAGGGAGAGCTTTCGTGTAGTAGTCGATGGTGATAGAATCGTCCAAAGCTAAGTTTGGAGGAAATTTTTGCAATATTGTGACGAAGCGTTGGTTAAAGTCTTTAACCTTCTCTTTTCTGTGACACTTGATGGTGCTTAACTCTGTGAGGAGCATAGAAGGTGTTTTATCCTCTGCAAACTTTTGTAGGAACACGCGACGGAACTGGTCCCATGAAGTAATAGAAGCACTGGGTAGGGAACAGTACCAGGTGGCCGCAAGGTTTACAAGAGTGTGTGGGAATAGTCAACAAGCGACATCATCGGACTGAACTCTCATGATTTGTAGGGACAGATAGAAGCTACTAATATGATCTTCCGCTGAGGTACCTTTCTCAGGATCAAAATTAGGAAGATGCTTCTCCGGGTGTCTAGGCATATCATTGAGAGGACCTAAAAGAGCCAATGGGGATTGATCCATCCAGGCTAGGGGCTGCACCCTCCTGGGGCGCTGATGCTAGCGATTTTTGACCTCGGATTCACTTCCCGTCCCTGACACTGATGCTCCGTCCCGATGGTGAGAGTGCTCATCTCGGTGTCTTCCATTGTTATTCATATTTCTAAGGTACTCCCAGTTGTGGAGAGGGGGTCTATTTGGGTTTTGGTGGTGATGATGGTTGTTGTGATGTCTCCAGCCGTGGACCATATCTCCTCTACCTCCACGTCCGTGACCCCTATTAACCCCACCCTCATTTCTTCGGGGCCTATTGCCTTCTATTACATTTCTTTGGGCAGTTTTAACCTCTCTCTCATTCCTTCGACCCCCCTCTCCATCTTCTCGCAGGTCATACACTTGGTTGTCGTTCCACTGATGTAAGTCAGGCTGAGGTTCGGGGAAAGGTTCAGTATCAAGGAAACCTTCACTATCTTGGAGGATGGGGTCATTTTCTTGGACTGCCCGCCCGAGGTCTTCAATCATGGAGTTTACGAGTTCAGGTATGGTGCTGACAAGCACACCATTACGAGTGATGTTCTCAGTAGGGGTCCTAGTGTGAGCCAGAAATTCCATGATGGGGGCATATCGTAAATCCCTGACGAGATTACGGGCAACTGGGCGTAAGGATATCAACTGTTCATTAGTGATTTCAAAGTATCGAGCCGCCTCCGTTGGAATATCCTCTAAGGGGGGAAGAGGAGGTTCGTTATTTGTGACCTCCCGGCGGGGAGTTTGTAACGGAATATCGGTCGTATGCTGGGAGGATGCCATGGCCCTCCTTCTAGCGCCAGTTCTGTTGACGGGAAAATATGCCCGGCCAACAGTAGGGGATCTCCCCGGTAGAAAGTCCCAATTAGACTTTGAACCGTTTGGAGTAGGGATCCCGTCCGGGGTGTGGGTCCGGCTACCACTTAAATGACTTCCTCTTCGGTCTCGAACAGCCTGATTGAATCTGCAAACATACACTCATTCACATGATACAGAATACATGACCGATGTATCAAAACCGATATATGACACTGTGCGTAGCAAGGTAATAAACAAAATGCATGCGCCCAGGAAATGTCGTTAGCAACACATCTATGGGGTAATGCATACAAGATAATCTGACCACCAAAGAAACAGTTCTTTAATGGCAAGAATATCCCTTAACTTTCCGAAAGATACAACGAAATGCTAATAAAACAGTTCATTAACATTCATCATAAGAGTAAATAGCAAACTTGAGCATCATCAACACAATCACAGATAGCTATGGAGCATGAATGATACTATTAATAACACAGATTCATTAACCAAAAGATATCCTGAAACTATACGCAGAATACACGCAGTGTTGTCACAGCTAGACACATCATCCAATCAAAGGGGTTTTAACAAGTATTTGTATTATATGTCAAGAGTATGATTCTTCAATTACAATGCAATATTGCCTTTCAGTCCACAAAAGAGGAGCCCTTTACTATGTGCCCCACAGGGGTATTTATAGATTCAAGAGACGCCCTTATGGCCTTCCGACGTTTCAACTTCCCGACGGTTCAGCTTCCCTGTGACCTTTGCCATACTTGCGACCTGCGACCAGAAGATTGCGACCTGCGACTTGGTCGCAGGTGCGACCTGTGACCTGGTCGCAAAAAGCGGCCTGCGACCCGACGGTTAAACTATGGAGGTGGTCGCGTAATTGAGGCTTCTAGAACGTCAACTTTCTTGCCCTTGAGGAAATCTCGCCAAGTCTGGTAATCTGCTGTTATAGGAGCGACAAGAGGGATTTCCTCTTTTATTCGATGCATACATTCTAGGGCATTCGGTACCAGAGTCTCCTTCTTCTGAGAGATCAGCATTGAGAGGGAGGCAAGCTTGGTATAGATTTGTACTGGAGTGACAAGCAACCGATTTAGGTTCTCTTGTGATGCCTCGAATTCTGGTGCGGCAGCAGCTTGTCTCACGGGTTGCAGAAAAGACTGAATTTCCTGCTCTACCTGCTCCCAGTCTTTAGTTTCATTCAGTGCCCCTAATGACAGAATGTGATGAAGAGCGTTCATGGATTCAATACCACTGATCAGGTGATTATATGCAGACATCACTTTGTCCAGATCTTTAGCCAGCTTGTCTTTGGACTGCATATTCATCCGAATTTGTACTTTGGCTTCTTGCGTATGACTCCAATCCTTCCTAGGCACATGTTCGGGAGCTTGCTGATACTGCGCTATCCAGTTCATCATTTTGTCCAAAGCTGCCGAGGCTTCCCTGAGCTTCTCGTGCTTCTGTTTGGTTTCCTCTCGTGCCTCTGCTAATGGGGCCACTGTTTGTTTTAGTGTGAGAATTTCTTTATATACTTGCCTCATGGTCATTTCCAACACATCACACTCTTTCCTGACCGCCAGTGGGACCTCGTTCACTTGGGCGGGCTTACCTTGGAGCTGTAGCATCTCACTCTCTAATCTTGATTTCTCCTGCTCCGCTGCTTTTAGCCTGTTCTGTAGGGAAATAATCTCCCTGCTCATTCTAGTGACATTTTCCTCTGTGGCTGCGGCAAAAGCAGTGCCTGCTGATGCTATCATAACAGGGTTAGTCTTTGTATTTGGGACTATGTCCTTTCCAGTGGCGACCGTAGATATGGCGGGATGGCTTTGCGCCAAGGATTTCCTTTTCTCTTGTCGTATCTTGAAAGAGAATTGGTCAAATGTCAATCTGGTCAGGTCGAAGACTTCTTCTTCTTGCTCCCCGAGAAAATCATCAACATTGAGGGTACTTTTCGCGCCACCTGAAGGGATATCCAGGGGAGATATGTCAATGTCGTCTATTAGCTCGTCCTCCTCATCCTGCGTTTGATCCTTTTCTTTCTCCTTTTGCCGGTGCTCGGCTTCTGCCTTGTCGTGTTCCTCCTTCTTCCTGCGTTCTGCCTCTGCCTCTGCTTCCTTTTCAGCTTTTCTCTTTCTCTCTGCCGCGGCGGCTTGTTCTGCCTCCTTTTGACGATCGACTTTGTCGAGTTCTTCCTTAAGTGCCTTTTCTGCCGCCGCCTGTGCCTCCTTTTCCTGTCTTTCCTTTTCCTCTTCCTTTTTCTTTTTTCGCTCTGTCCTGGCCTCTTTCTTACGTTTCTCTTCATCTTCCTTCATCTTCTTTTCCTCTTCCTTCTTGGCTTGGGCTTCTGCTTCCCTTTGCTGATCTGCGGTATCAGGCCCCGTACCGGTCTGTGTTTTCTTATCTTTGGAGGAAGAAGATCCTCCAAGTTTATGGCTTCTATCTCCTAAATTTTGGTGATCCTCTTCTTCTCGGTCAGAGTCGATCCCTGGAGCTAGATGCCTTTCTGCGTTGTACCAGTTTCTTTTTTCGTCCTCTGCCGGGCGCTCGACGTGTTGATAACTCCATCTAAAATTGGCCCTTTTACAATGCTCAGGAACTATCCTGACTGGGTCATAAGTCCGGCAATCCAGATTTCTGAAGTGATAACTTTTTACCTCTTCCCCTTCACGCGCTACTTCTCTGGAGTCTTTGACGGTATGGGCACCAATGGTGAGAGGTAGAGCGGGCCAAGGTTTCTTCTTCCCTTTGGAAAGGACGTTAGAGAAACCCGAGGTCATCTGGAAACATACCTCCTGCATGAGCACCTTATCAGTAATAAACTTAGGCAGAGCATGTGGTGCTTTAAACGAGCCAAATACTCGGATGATTGTGAATTCAGCGAATGGAAACCAGTGTGCCACCTGACCCAGTGTCTCCATTGCTCGCCAAGACATGCAGGGGGTGTCTTGACCAAATAGTTTCCCGTAAAGGGCGGGAATGAATATATGAGAGATTTGTTCGATGTCTGACTTGTACCTGGATTCCCAGAATACCTTGGTCTGCAAATGTATTGCTTGGGTCTGTTCGGAGTCCCAGTTATGTGGCCATCCCTCAACATGCAGCTGGGCACAGACAACATCTAAAAGATACGAAGCCATATAGAATTCTGATGGCGCTCCCTCATCTGGGGCTAAAGCTGAAGCCAAATTTGTGTGCATGGAGCCCATTAATATACCAGCCCAATTGAACCAAGTGCCGTGTAATGTTACGTGTTCCATAATGGTTGCCCATGTTCCGTTGAAAGTGGTGGCGTCTGAACGCCCGTATACTCTGCACAGCATGGCGGCCACTAACTTATACACCTTCCTCAGACTGGCCACCGGGTACTCCTGGTCCTTTTTTATTTTAAATTTATCTGGTTCTGCCCACCATTTTCTGATTGTATCAACCATCGGCACTTCATTTGCAGAAAACCACCTCGGGGTGAAGTTTACCTCTGGTTTGGGGAGCGAGTAGTAGACCTGTGCTTTTGAGCTCTCCAACGTTGCAAAAGCTTTACCTCCACTATCTCGGATTGCGAAATTCTTAGGATCCGTCTTTTGTATGATCCAGTCTAACATTTCTGGGCACGGAAAGATGGCGGGATGTGACCCTGCTAGGTGCAATTTGGATTTCTTAACCTTTAGATATACTTCCCGGTCCGGGAGATCTTCTGGGAACTCCTCTTCTGGCATGGCGAACTCGCGGTATACTTCATACCACCTAAGGCTGTCCTCCTTTGCGAAGGTGCAAAGGGTGTCTCTGTATATTGGTGGAGGAGATGTTTGTATGTCTGTGTCTGACTCTTCCTCCACCACCTGCCTACTTCTCCTTCGGGATACCCGAGGTGCCATATTGCTAGAGTCGGAGAGGACCGGTACCGTGTCTGCTCTAAATTCACCTGTTGCATTCAAGACAGAATCCCAGGATAAGAAAGACATGATGATAATGGCTAAATAAAGTCTACACATGCAAAGTTTAATTGACTGTTCTCTGGGAGTCGCTAGGTCGCTGATTCACAAAAGGGACTCTTACGCGACCTCGCGACCTTGCGACTAGGTCGCAGGGTCGCGGAGTTGCTAAAAGGGAGTTTTTCGACCTTGCGATCTTGCGACCTGGTCGCTAGGTCGCAAGTCGCACTTGAGCCTGCCGGGGGGTTTCGCGCGCGCGGTTTTACGGATAAACTTTCCCTACAGGGAAAAATACGCGGCTTGAAAGGGTCTAAACTAACAATAAGGCATAGCCATGAGGAAATGGGCAAGAGACGGGTAACCCTGGGGTTCATGAGAGACAAAACAGTGATAAAACTCAACAGAAAAGACCTAAATCCTCTCAGCAAGTAAATAAGACCGTGGGGAGGCTCAGTAATGGAAAGAAATGCTTAAGAAGGAAACATAGGGAGGAAAAGGAAACTTACCCGGAAGAAAACGCGCCAGTCGACCTGTCAGAGTAATTCCAAGGTTTTTGCTGCAAGCTACAAATGCGACCTAGTGACCCGACCTTATATAAAAAGGTCGCACGTGCGAGTACTAAATGAGGTCGCAAGTTGCAAGTTTGCGACCTTGCGACCTCGCGACCTTAAGGTCGTTGGGTCGCGCAAAGGTCGCTGAGTCGCTAATTCCCTTAATACTTCATTTTGCGACCTTGCGACCTTAAGGTCGCTGGGTCGCAAGGTCGCAAATTGATTGACTTCCGACTCTTGCGACCTGGCGACCTCTGCGACCTTAGGGTCGCAGAGTCGCATAGGTCGCATGGGTCGCAAATCATGAATCCGCGACTTAGCGACTTACTCTTAAAAAGTTTACTTGGCTTTTTTCCTTCTTTGGTTTCAAAGGGGCTCCAAAAATTTTGAAGTGCGTGTTATGATTTTATGTATTTTTGGAGGGTGTTGTAGGAGCTACAACAGGTAGGTAAGACTAGGCTAGGTTAAGCTAGGCTAGGGTAGGCTAGGGGAGGCTAGGCTAGGCTAGGCTAGACTAGGCTAGGTTAGGTTAGGCTAGGGTATGTTATGTTAGGCTAGGTCAAGTTAGGTTAGGTTAGGTTAGGTTAGGTTATGCTAGGCTATGTTAGGGTTGGCTAGGGTAAGTTAGGTTAGGCTAGGGTAGGTTAGGTTAGGCTAGGCTAGGTTAGGCTAGGCTAGGTTAGGCTAGGTTAGGTTAGGCTAGGGTGTGCTAGGCTAGGGTAGGTAAGACTACACTAGTTTAGGCTAGGGTAGGTAAGACTACACTAGTTTAGGCTAGGATAGGTTAGGCTAGGCTAGGGTAGGTTAGGTTAGGCTAGGATAGGCTAGGCTAGGCTATGTTAGGCTAGGTTAGGCTAGGCTATGTTATGTTAGGCTAGGTCAAGTTAGGTTAGGTTAGGTTAGGTTAGGTTAGGTTAGGTTAGGCTATGCTAGGTTAGGCTAGGCCAGGCTAGGCTAGGCTAGGCTAGGCTAGGCTAGGCTAGGCTAGGCTAGGATAAGATAGGGTAGGTTAGGTTAGGTTAGGTTAGGCTTGGCTAGGTTAGGTTAGGCTAGGTTAGGCTAGGCTAGGGTAGGCTAGGGTAGGCTAGGGTAGGCTAGGTTAGACTAGGTTAGGCTAGGCTTGCCAAACCTTGTTGGTGTGCTTCCGCCCCACCATGATGATATTGAGTTTTTTTACCTCTATTTGATCTTTGCCCCATATGCATCCTACCCATGGAGTTTCAGACTCATGGGAAGTATCTCTCATTTGGCCAATGAGGTGGGAAATGTGAATAGAGACCATAGCAAGACTGATGCACACATTAGATATTTTCCTACACTCTATGTCTAGGATGACACGTGTCCAACCACTTGATCTGGGATCAAGTATAGCGAGGTTTCAGACCTCCAACTGACATTGGGTCAGTGAAACTAAATTGGGGTTAGTATATGACTCTCTCGAGTCCAAGAGACATTTTGGACCTCCAACTGATTTTGAGTCAATGAAACTATCTTCGGGTTAATATATGACTTTCTCGAGTCCAAGAGAGGTTTCAAACCTCCAACCGACTTCGGTTCAGTTAAACCAAATTTGGGTTGGTGTGTGACTCTTTTGATTCCTATAAAGGTTTCAGACCTCTGAGATGACTTTAGGTTAGCTGTGAGTGATGTCCTTATGACTCAAATTTTGTTTTGAAATAAATAAGCCAGCGAAGCAAGTTACGGTGGGATGACGCACGATGTTTGGAGGGCACTAGTGGATGGAGTTCTCCCTAGTTGAGAGAGTGTGTTAATTTTGGGCAACTAAGTCTAAAATCCATGATGTCATGCTCAAATGATGATGCCAATATTTTTATTGGATTCCTCTTTCAGAGAGGTGCAAGATCAATCCAAAGATCATCTTGATCGGATGAGTAGAACATGTATTTTGAATTTATTCCACATGTGCAAGGTCAACCTAATTTATACCACATGCATAAGAGATGTTCCACACACCCCCACAGATGTCTATATATTGGAGATACTTGGATTTCATTACACACAAAATTTGTGGAGGCATTTTTCTTCTCCCTTGGAAGGTGATGGAGCAATGTTCTTGGTTCTACGTTTAGGGCTTCTTGGTGCAACATCTTGGTGGAGTATTCTTGATGAAATGTCCTGGGGTTGTGTGATATATGTGGTTGGTTGACCTTATGACTACTTTGCTGGTTGAACAATCCTGCTGATCGCTGTAACGCCACCATTATTTATCTATGTTTTTAACCTGTCTTGCATCAATCTATTGGTATGTTCTGTCTACATCTTACTTTAACTATGCCCTATAAGGTTAAAGTATATTTTCATCTTAGCATAAAAAATCTTCAAAATTTAACACATAATGCTACATCTTCTCCTTTGGAAGTTAAGCCATGAACAAAGTTAGAAATACCATTGAATAAATAAAATGTACCAACATTTCTCCTTTTTCTATTACTAGGTCTCCTTTAATGACCTTCGAGGTTTTATCTGTGAAAGTTGTAACACAACCTTCGCTGCCTAACTGCCCTGTTTAAATCATACTTTTCTTCAGCTCTGGAACATGCCTTAGCTCCTTTAATAACCATTGGTTTCAATTTTTCTATTTTACAGGAACTTTACCACATAAAATATGCAGAAACACAAAGACATAAAACATATAAAATAAGAGAGACACAGATATATGTGGTTCACCCAACTTGGGCTATTTCCATGGAAACAACCAATCCTTCCTGTACATTATCCAGCAAAATGAAGAGACACAATCTACATCAGATCCGATGTAATATCCTCTTCTCTCTCACACAGTCCCCTTTGTGATTTCTCACTCAGAGTATACACACTATACACAAACGCAATAAAATACCCTCAAACAACAAACAAGTTTCCTTCTAGGGTGAAAAACCCTAAACTAAACATAACTTCTACTGCCAAATCATCTGCCTAATGAACGACCCATATTGACTATGAAATTACAACATTTTACAAGGAAATTTTACATATTTTTTTTTGCGTCGGGGGCGCTTCCCCTGAAACCCCCTCCCAAGGGGGGCTCCAAAAGGCCGCCGACACCCCCCCAATACCCCCTTCATGAAGATGAAATGACATTAAGAATAGGGTTCCAACATGGCGATACATATTAATAAAAGGATAATCATGTTCCACACCCAACACAACATATGAATAAAAAAATTAATTAGACTAGGGTTTGATAATAAAAACACACACATACAAAGCAAATCATTTCTAAGACATTGTGGGGCTCTTACTTACACATTCCACGAAACCCTAATGAGTAACGATTTCAATATAGGAACATAAAAAACCCAATATTACCAACATTTCAAAGGTTCAAGACTTTATCCCTTATCATTCAACCCTAAGAAGTTAGTTTTTCATGATCATATCAAAATCCTAAACATGATATCATTAATAAAAACTTCAAATACAATATCCCTAAGTAGTTTAGGGTTTCAAACATTCACATTAGAATACCCTTTGGTTAGGGTTTTCCAAAACTTGTCTAGGGTTCTACAAAATCAATTAGAAATATGAGTGGGGTGGGTAGATTTATCAAGTGATGAATCACCTAGAATAAGAATCATTATGATTCAATATAGATAGATGTAACAATGCCAGTAAGATAATGTCAAATGAAAAAACCTTTAATATAAATAAATCTATGTTTTAAGGAATACCTTTGTTTCTTGACAAACCTTGTCATGGGAGGCCCTCCTTCATACTTCTTGAGAGTATAACAATTCTTTTCCTAATCAAGACCATAGAGGGAGAAAGTTCATTAGTATTAATATAATCAAAACTGAAATAAGTATATGAAACCAAAAATGAGCCTAAAATGAGATGCTTATCTTGAGGATCTATTTAGGACTCCCTACAAAGCTTTGAGGGATACCTAAAACTTATAAACAAGAAAAATGTATTTTCCAAAAATATATTAAAGGCCTATAAATTATAAAACATCAAAAATATAAAATAAAATATCTAAAGCTACAAGAAAAGTACTTGGTAGTGTAAGTCTCTAATGTTAAATTCTCCAGGCTTGACTTCCTTTGAGTTTCCTTCTTCAACAATGTTAGCCAAATATCTCTCTATTTTCTTGTTTCTCGGATTTTCGAGATAGTCACTCCTATAGTGACCCTTATTATGGAATCGATATTATTATACCTTGGACATGTCAACTTTATTCCTTGGCCCTTTATATTTCTTTCATTTATGTTCATAAATATAGGCATTAGGTACTCCTTCAGGATTGGAAGCTAATGAGATACTTAATTCCTCTTGACTGTCGGCAATCCATTGTTCTTCAAAGGTGGGAGCTACCATCCAATTATTAAATATGGCAGCAAAAGCACCCCAAGTAGGTTTCAATCCTAATAGAGCGTTGATCACGAGTTCTTTGTCTAGAACAATTTCATCAATGGCCAAAATATCATCCTTGATTATTTCTATATTCACAAACGAGGCCAATGTGTCTTATTTTGTCATATTTGTAGTCCTTAGCTCATTTTTCAAGGTAGCTACTTGACGAATGTTATTAACAGTGAATAACTTTGACAAGGCTTCATACATTTTGTGAGCATGGTCAATGTTGGCTATGAATGGGAAAAGGTTGTCCTTTATTCTTGCTACCATTAAAGTCATGGCCACCAATTTAGTTCCCTTTATTTTACTTTTTCACCATCAAAAGAATCCTTTGTAGGCTTCTTTACTTTTCCTTTGACCAGGTATAGTACCTTATTCTTTTCAAGGATGAGGCCAATTCTCTTCTTCTAGGACTTGTAGTTTGAGGCTCCTTCAATTTTTTTTCTCCCTTGATTGTGTTAGACATCCTCCTAGAGTGTACTAGACTCCTACCCCGAGATGATCCTTCAAATTGTTCCTTGATCAAGTGCTGAGCACTTCATTTTTCTTCCTTATTTCAACAAATCTATGATATCATGTTAGAAAATCAGAAAGGCGGAAATATTTTCTTATTCTTGAAAATTACTTGTGATGTTTCTTATTATTACGATTATTTATATCTTCGTTATTTTAGTTCATCAAGAAATTACCAAAGCAACATCACATAAAACAATAGACACCAGATGAAGGAACTATGCCAGGGGGAAACCCCCCTTAAGGGGAAAACCCTCCTCGCATATGCTCCATTAGTCCCATCCTCCTGCCCATAGTTGATCCTAAGTAGCCCATATTTCTACAACTCCCACAAAGTTTGAATGATGGCCGCATTAACCTCTACTTTATTTTCATGTGCTTGTACAAGTATATCATTATATTCTTTAAAAATCCTTATTTGTTCCTATAAACTTCTCAATGTATCTTCGAAATCAGATGAATATCCAACACAATCCAATGTGAAATGTCTCACCTAAACCAATTCATGAAAACACTAACGAACCTTAGTGTAATTTTTGGAGGATACATCCTGCAAGATCAACCATTAACCAAATACATGTATATCCATAATCGTAGCCTCATATAAACTTGTAACAAAAGGTATAATAGCGCATAAACCTCACTCTAGTTGGAGTAGAATCATGGATGCATAACCATACAAACTACAAAACATGACCTAATGTATAACCATACCAATGAAAATTTACTACACACCATCACAAGCATAAGCGAAATGTAACCAGGCGTGAATGACCAAATCATTTTCAACATATAATCATCACACAAGAAAGCATACAAGGACACTACACAAGCATGACCAATATGTGACCTAGCATAAAAAAGCAATGCATATACAACATGTAACAATATGTAAGATAATGTGCATGGACAATACACAACCATGAAAAATAGATAATCAGTCATACACACATTACCACATGTTGACAACGACACCATAAACACTTCCATGGGGACACCACTACCACCATGGCCAACAAAACATGGGTGCAATAAAAAAATACACCATAAGTATGAAAAAAACACATGAAATTAACATAATGCATGATCAACACACTACCCATCCATTCTGAGAGTTGAACCATGCTCTGATACCACTCTATAACACCCTCATCCCACATCAACCCAAGTAACCAACCAACCAAGGTAAACATGTGAGGAGAGGCTACTAATATGAGATTTCACCTCATATCTGACCTTAAGGTAGTGGAACCGAGGGAAAGAAGACAAAGACACCTTACAAAACATCGGCAACATCCCTAAGAGGTAATCCAACCTCCCAGACCCCTAACCCCTGAGGGCGACTGAATTTTCAGCACTTTTGGGCCATAGTCGTAGGTATGCCAAGGAAAAATAATAGTTGGGAGCCTATAGCCGTAAGAACAACACAAAAAACATGCGGCAAGGGCCCCAATTGGTCATTTATGTGTGTTCAACTACAAGATTTATGCCACCTTTTTAGCCATAGAGCCCAAGTCACTGCCCAGAACTTCATGAAACTTTAGGAGATAATAAATAACATTAAAAAAAAAGTTACAAAAGCAATAAAATCATCAAGAACTCGTCCAAACATCTCCTAGCCATGACAGGAATTTCATCAAGCATGTCGCAAACATTGCATCTACAGGTGTAAACAACAAGTTTAGACATAGGGGTCTCATACTTATCTAAGAAACACTAAAAGGAATTTTTCCCTTACATCATTAGCTGGAGTACAATATATTTGACCATAGATACATTATGCATTCATTTACAAGTAAAAACATAGATAGAGACATACATCATCATTAATAAAACATATTCTTATAGCCAACATAATAAAAAAAAAAATACCATGTATATGATAGCAATAGAATCCACATAATAACCAATACATTTGCATACCAAATACCAAAGGAATGAGTTCTTCATTAACGCATGTAAAAAAAAATCGAAGTTGAGAATTCCACGTTCAACCAAGCCATATATTAGTTTAGCCAAGTCTCACTTCAGCCAATAACCCCTGTGCCATATTCCAAGCATGAATGTGGCATATCACCAAACACATCAATCATAATCAATTCAGGGCCTCCAAAGGCCAAACCACCTCAACCCTCAACCAATGACTCCACATCATGGTCGGAAATGACAACCATCGTTGATTGGTCTCTATCCAAGTTGTTCGAGGACTCCAGAGTGTTTTTCCCAATTAGGGCTTCGAGGACTAGTAACTCAACCCAAACTATTACAGGGCTTCTAGAGCATTTGTCCAACGAGGGCTTCCAACATTAGTAACTCAACCCACCTAGGGCTTCCAAAGTGTTTTTCCAACCAAGGCTTCCACGACAAGTAACTCAACCCATAGTTGTTCGTCGGGATTCCAGAGAGTTTTTCCAACCAAGGCTTCCATGAACTAATAACTCAACCCATAGATAAATGAATCATGAGAACCAACAAGAAAATAATCAATGGAAATAAACCCATGACACCATGGCTATCCAGGAAATCCAAAGACGAGGGAAATCCACATTCATACACCATGCATGCTAAAACTAGTGAGGAAACCATGCATAACACTTGATACCTGCAATCAAATCTCTATCTATTCGTTGATCCTGATGTCCACTTGCATTTTCCTTCTCCTTCTTTGCCTTCTTGCTTCAATCACCAATTATCCACACTCTCCAAGAGAGATCCAAGAAAAATCTAAGTATCCAATAGTATGAGAGGGAGAGAGATCAATGAGAGAGCTCCAAAATGCACTGCCAAAAAGGTACCAACAGATTCTTAGAAGCCTTTTTATAGAAGAGGCTTATATTTTCTTCATTTTCCTCCTCACATGCAACCTGTGACATTTTACCTCCCCTTTCTCCTAATTTCCACTATTCTCATAAATAAATGTGTCAAAAATACTTTTTTCTTCTTTAATGATTTAGCCATAGCCTTTTCCATAGACGTAATAAACCATGTGAACACCCGCACTAGGATGTTTTTCCCAACATTCATCTTGGAATATGTCTCTCACGAACAATGGTTATTATTTTAACTTTATTACATGGAATTTTGAGTAGGTTTGTTATAGGAAGGACGTTTTTGGTACAACGATGATGCAAGATGGACACATATGAAATTTCCAATTCATAGAAAAGATCAAAAAAGTGAAATAACTATTGTGAGAGGTGAAGTAGAATCACAAGAAAGTGGTGCAACAAATGGTGGAGAGCAACAATTGCAATTGAGTGCACTGACATTTGGAATTGGTACAAGCAATGATGAACACATCGTACTACAATATCAAGAATTAAGATTTGGAATTGGCGCACTCAATAATGGCAAGTTATTTCTTTAGAAGTTAACCTATTAGGAACAAAAAGGGGCAAAGCATGTAGTGGCCCTTTAAAACCACAAATTACTAGGTAGAAAAGTTTTCCTCAAAGTACTAGTCACTAAGCAGAGTAATGGAAAACCTAGCATTTACAGAAATTCAGGAGGGGGGGGGGGTTGTTATTTGGAACAAATACTTATGAATAAGAATAATGATAAAATGAAGAATTGAGTATAAATGGTTACCATAGCTGTATTCTTAGATTTTTGAATGTTAAATATGAATAGCGAATGGGGTAGAAGAGGTCAATTTCCAACCCATAGCACGAAACTCATAAAAAAATAGATGGCATCCATAAAGTATGCATACATGTAAAAAGGAGGATTATATTTGTAAATTTTGGAGGCTCTAAAACTTTGAACACCCTTTCATATGTTTTCAATTAAGTTCTTAGCCCAATTGAAATAAAAGCCTTTGAAGACTCTTTGAATAATGGGATCTAAGACTAAAGGAGAATGTGTAACATTGATTGTGGAAAAAATCATACAAAGCACTCAAACCACAAAAGATAGTTTAGGACTTAATTAGTGACTAATCACATATTCTTTAGAAGCTTCCTTTTTAAGTATCTTGTCACTATTTCTCTGTGATTTAATTAATTCATGCATCCTTTCTCCAAATACACCACATTCCTTTTTGGTAAAATCCTTAATGAATCAAACATTGTAATACAATTAGGGTTCAAGAAGTTTATACATAACTTGAATATTATCTAGCCACTTTACTTGTCAAGATCCATACATCTCATGAATTGGGAACCCATGAAATCATCTAATGGGAATGGGGGGAGGGTGAGCAATGAGGGTTCTTACAACTTCCCATAACTCTGCCCAATGATAAAAATTGCACCTTGAACTACGAGAATTTTTATTTTGTGAATTGACGAGAATTGGTTGAATCAATCCTCTTGTCCATAATACTTGTTAACTTGAATTTTCGAGGCTATCCAATATTAACATCAGTGCTACCAAAATTTTCCTACCATTCCACAACCATGTCATCCTCTCCTTTCATTTTGAAATAAAATACATAGACAAAAATTAGGGGAAAATATTCACACCACTTGACAAAATAAATTCGTGTCATAATCAAAGTTCCATAGGAGGTCTTCAAAGTTTTAAACGAAAGTATAATATAACGTTCCACCTAGTTTTAAAAATTAGATATTGGATTTTCTTAAACTTATTCTAGCACATATCCTTATAAACCTGATATCAAATAATGCAACATCACGTCAACATAAAGATATCATATCTGGCCACCCATGATGTTTCTTTGCATAATTAACCTCCTCCCATATCAACATTTTCTATCATTGATTTAATCAACTAGAAATGTGCCAATAATTTCACATAATACAAAGTTCAAACCACGTGACATAGTCTAAAACACCCCAAAGTGATCAATGGTGGATAAAGCACATCAAAAGAAAGGATTTAACTCCGTCAAGTTACCCGATGTTTAGCCGATGTGCGGCCCACTACCTAAATTATATGGCACCACCTAATTAGACATAAAATTATTTTGATTTTTTCCAAATTACTTGGTCCAGGCCCAATAATGTCAATAAAATCATCCCTATTTACATAGTATCAATGGAACGGTCCAAGATTTGGATAAACAAATTTTACCTGACAAAGAAATTTCCAACAAATTGGAGGCATGCACATTGATTGACCTCAATGTTTCTTTGTAAAAACTATATTTTATTCCATGATCTTTGGTGGATGTAGTGAATTTCCAAATATTTGGTGGATGTCGTGAATTTCTGGAGTTAATGTCATTACAGAAGGAGAGGTGTGCTATGAGCAAACTACACAAGATTAATAATTAATTTGGACAATAAAGTATTTAGAATTTTTGGCACCATGGATTTTTAAGTGGTGATATTATCCATATTTTTAGTGACATTTTATAATTCCAATGGACATGAGAAACCATAACTTTATGGAATTAGGGCCACTTTATGTAACACCCCCAATTCATGTGATTGCAATTTAAAGTTAGATACTTGAACTTTATATCCTAAGGGGAGTGGACCCCAAAGGATAATTATTTTGTGAATGTAATTAAAAATTTAATTGAGGAAATGAATGAATTTTTGTGGTGGAAATTGACCAAAAATGAGATGATGAGATCACTTGCTAAATCTGTGAGGATGGATGAGGCAAATATTCCCCACAATCTTTCAAAAAAAAAAAATCCTTGGAAGATAGTAAGTTTTAAATTTAGATTTTTGAGGAAAAATTTGAATTTCCCCAATGATGAGGAAAGTAGTTGGGAAGAGGTAAAAAGTTGGAAAGCTAAGGAAAAGTATAAAACAGATTTAAAGAATCCCTAAGTGGGAAGCCTAGGCAAACAGGAAGAAAAGCATCCTGAGATTCTGGACGCAGAATTAGAAACAGGCTTTGGGGAACAATAGCTTAAATAAGCTGCTCTTGTACAGATTAGAGGTTAATATGCTATAGGAGGTGATCTCAGCTCTGGGGTAAGTTCTGGGAGACATAAGAGCTCTAAGGTTGGGAGGTTGGTCTACTTCACAAGTGGTATGTCTCTGAGAAAATTTGTCTTATTGATTTCTATAGTATGAATTGGCTACATATAAAAAAAAAATTTACTTCTAAGTTAGTTCATATTATTAGTCTACATTTAACAGAATGTAGTCACCAGGCAGTGACCTGGTCATGCTGTATAGTTGTAGAAGAATAACCTGTAAAGTGAAATTCCTCAGAATGTTTAAACCCAGGGTGGGGTTAAATCTGAGGAAACCTTGTTCTTTCAAGAAACACTGTGAATTTATTTTTAATCTGCTTCTGTTTCATAGAGTAATTTTATTTACAGCTATCCTAGAGAGAAATGAAATACACTATAGTATACTAGAACTATAGCCGAATATAAATTAAGACTGA
This sequence comes from Pinus albicaulis, assembly GCA_034641835.2. Classification (NCBI taxonomy): domain Eukaryota; kingdom Viridiplantae; phylum Streptophyta; class Pinopsida; order Pinales; family Pinaceae; genus Pinus; species Pinus albicaulis. The sequence continues at coordinate 26,091 of JAXQQM020060343.1, read as the reverse complement.
TACTGTTTATGAAAGACACAGAGGGAGAGAATCAATAAACTGATCTCAATATTAGCCAAGAAATTCTGTTATAATTCCAGAAAATTTAATAGTTCAAATCAACCAGGTTGTGCATGAGTCACTTTGCCTAGGGGAGGAAAGGAGTACCTATTTATAAATAACATGTAGTAGAAACTATGGTCTCCTGAATAACTACTCTAATATCATATCACAGAGATTGACTCCATATAAGGTAATAATTATGAGTAAGTAGTTGAGAACTACAGTAGTAAAGAGCTAAACTAATTCCATCCATATGTACAATACCTTTATATAAACACTATTTTCATTTATTAAGAGAAGAGATGGAATGGGTTCTAATCCCATAACCAGCATTCAACAACATTTATTATCATGTACACAGGTAGACCAGAGATGGGTAACTAGATATAAAATAAAATGAGAAGAAACAGAAGAATAAAGTTATGCAGACAATTCTGGAAAATAGTTCTCAACGTACATAAATACTATCTATGATAGAAGTGAAACTAGACACATAATTTCCAGTATGCCATTCATCTGCCAGACAATTTCAATATAACCATGAACAAAGAAACTGTCATTTGACACAATAAGATTAATATACCTCAGAAGCCGAGATAGAAATTATATAAAATCTTCTTGAAAATTCTGATGGTCTGGAACCATAATAGTGTTACTAAATCCTCTTTCTGTGCTGACGAGCACACTAACAAAGTCAAATTTCAGGGTATATATATATATATATATATATATATAAAGAATTACACACGATTTATACAGTCCCGGTAACATTATACTGTGGCATAGTATATCGAAATTACATCTAGCAGCCTAGAAAATATATATATATCCCAAATGTCAAAATACATAAGGAGCCTTTCAGGTTGGAGTATTAAACATGAAACCCCTACTTCAACCGAACAAAGCTAAACAAGCGCCTTCTGCGCAACAGTACAGAAGGTCGATATCAGATTTTGACGCCCATGAGAACGACGCAACAGGAGAAGAGCAATAAATCCCACAAGAATACCGACCTGGAGGGGCCAAGAGGTCCACGTTAGCAACCCTAATGATTGAAAAGATTAAGTGCTGTGTTTACGAACATGCCATAACCATTTGTTTACCTGTAAATGACAAATGCAAACAAAACCAAAGGGGATTAGTCAACTTGTAATAGTGCAGGGACAGAAGTGAAGAATGAAAATATTAAAGCGGTTAAAACCATACATGTGGAACGCAAGGTACAGATACGTAGATTCCTGAAAACAAATTTGTGTGCAGAGAGGGATTAACACGCCATATCTTCAGAATAAGGAGGAAGTTGCAATTTAAAACAGAGGCGAGAAGCATAAGAAATTACCTCATGAAACTCCACGAAATGGTAGACGTCTGTTGGATGGGACGCGAAGCCACTACAGCAGAGGCATAACACGAAGGAGTATCATCCTATGAAGTCGCAGAAGTAGGGTTGAGGATAACCCTGAAAGCGAAACTCAATCACAATTGGCGCTAAGAGTATGAGCCGTGTAGCCTGAAACAAGAGGCATATCCTTTACCAAAGGTTGAATGCATACTCAGAACCAGCGCATGACCAGAGTTGAGCAATGTCCCAAATCATTTAAGCATACAATAAAGTTAAACTGAACGCTGAGGTAATTACCTGAGATCTGGTGGATAAAACTGAAGCGCCATGGTTTTCTCTGCAACAGAGAAGTCACAAACCCTTGGCCAAATGTAGAAATTGGTAAACGCAGAGGTGCACCACGAGTTGAAGAGTGCAGAAACCCGACTCAGCTCTATCCAGAAGACTTATATAACTCATCGATAACCGCCTTAACCCTAACCAAACACAATCACCATCATCCACTTGGCGGAATCGTGGAAGCCAAGCCACGGATCGAGAGTAGCAGGGGTGAGTTAAGATTTGCGTATCGCATTAATGGAGTATAAATCCAAATTCAAGTCGATATGTCCGGCACCTGTGTTGGTATGGTTGCTGTACATCCCGCGTGTCGAGCTAGCACATCGACGTGGACTCACCAGACAAGCGAGTGGAGGGGTATGGAAAACTACACAACTATCCCACTCTCAGTTATTCGTTATAACGCCTGACGTGGACACAAGTGACTATGCAATGATACACATAACAATTAAAATCTATTTTGACCATACGCCTTACGTGTATATGGATTTCAATTCGCAGTACAATATCTGAAGTCGATTGGAAATCTTATGTAACGTGTCATGTCAACCCGCGTATATGGGGGTTAATGCCAAACGTATGGAAAACAATTAAATCCCAATACTATGTCGAATCATATAAACATGAAAAATGAAATCATTTCCCTCAAGGCTATACCAAAACACATAGTGGAGAAATCGTCACTATGGTGTCGAAAGGTCGAACTTGCGTTTGATCCAAGGATCATTTAATTTATGTTTGATTATACGTGCCATGCAACTTGCTACTATATTTACCAATTCGATAAATGACGTAGATGACCCATAAGACAAAGGTGAATTTGCAAGGGTATGCGAGTGTGGGTAAAGGTCAAAGACATGAAAAATATGTTCACCCTTGAGATGCAATTAGCATAAGGTAAGAAGTAAGAGTAGAGGATTTAATTGCGACAGTATATGATGATGAAAAGCATCATGATAAAAAGGTGAAATGTCATAATAAATCTATACTTACAAGTCTGAGTTCATGAAGAAAATTTTTTTTTGGGTGTGAAATTTGGAGGTGTGACACTTTACTAGCATTGGCAAGCAGAAAGTGCAAATTTTTGACTTTGAGGTTAATAAAAATAAATCAATTAAATTCACTTGAAATTTACATTTAAAATATAGAGTTGTATTTAGTGTTATTTTTGAAAAGCTTTCAAAATTACTATTTTTATCTAATTTGTATAAAAATCATATATTTATTAAAAAATAAATTTGAATAAAAAAATTCAATATTTTAACTAAAATTTCTCAATTTAATATTATTATTTTTTTATATAAACAATAAATTACATATATATTATTTGATTAATTTTCTAAATCGGCATTCTCCATCCCTATCGCTATTATCACCCCGCAAATATACTTTTGCAACTAAATTAAATTGAATTTAAGGTAGGGTTTAACCCATTCTTGTGCGCTAGGCTTGATCTAGGTTGTGTCGAGTTTGAATGTTTTATAAAGTAGTTTTTATATCTTTATAAAATATAGCTTGAAACAGTTTTTCTTTTATAGCTCGTAAACATCAAGAGGAGTTGTATAATTGGAGCTTGCACAGACAGTCATACAGAGGGAGAACGGAGTCATTAACAGGAATATGGAAGGAAATATGGAAGGACGAGCTCAATACAGTGGGGATGATGCAAGAAGGACAAGATCAACATTGTGCAGGGAATGACGAACAAATTGCACAAGAATGATTTGGAGAGCAGGGTTTATATGTATGTTTTTTTTTTTAAATTATTATATTTTGTTAAATGTAAGACTTTTGTGATCCATAATGTAAATGAATGTTTTTATGTGATTAATCCAAAAAACACTCATCTACATTATTATATTTATTAAGGAATTTTGTAATATTTAAATATTAAAAAAATCCATTCAATATTCTTATCTATTTTCTTGTTGAAATTATTATACTTATTAAGAAATTTTGTGATATTTGAATATTAAAAAATAGCATGTTATATTCCTTTTAATATTGAAAATAATCCAAACAAGTATAAATGATGTGGTGTGATCCCTCCAAACGGCTAGGGTAGGGAGGACGTGGCATGGCCACTTACAAATTAGCCATTGATTGAAAAAGATATTTTGATTATGATGTTCACAAGTTCAAGCCGTTGATTAAGAAAGGTTATATAATGAGGATTTTTATTATGATGTTCACAAGTTCAAGTTGAAGGAGGATAAGGACGGTACCGGAGTGAATGGAATTAAGACGATGCCCTTCGGTGCGGGCAGGAGGAGGCACTAGCCACATCGCCGCTCCCAGCCGACCAGGATGCGTGCCCAGAACTAAGAGCTTCTAAATTAAGAGCGTTCATACAACTAGTTCCATGCGTTCATACATTCGATTCTTTCATGGATATTTGTGGATGAAGAGAAGGGAGTTCAGGAATAATTAATTTTCAGAAGGACAAATAGTAATGGTTTACATTCATTTTTGTAAATTACATCTAGGTTTGCAGGTCTTCTGTTGGAACGTAATTTCAACCTGCGCGGATCAGTTGCAAGCAGCAACATGACGCATGGATGAATAGGCTCAGAGGGTTAACACACGAGCATATGGGCGAAGATCGACGGATTACGGGGGTTGAAACCGCGCGGAGGTTAATTGAAGGCGACCTCCCGTAGTTGACCGGTTGGTTGCACGTTGACCACAAACGTGTGGCTGTAATTTAGTGTGGAGGCTCATCCATTTGATGGGTACGGACAGAACCATACCCCCCGTAACCACCACCTTGAGGTGGCTCTGCCCAAGCTCCGCCCAGCGTGCCACCGTTTCGCCACCACCACGTAAATTTGCCACCACTGCCAGCAAATCAAATTTGACATAAATTTTTTAAATGGTGCTGACAGAAATTTTTAATGCCATTTATGAAATTTGTAAGCGGTGATATTTTGGGTAATTTTGTCAATGAATGACATTAATTCCTCTTAGATATTTTTTCTTGTTTTATATTTATAGAACATAATTGTAAATTTTTTTTAGTTGTTGAGAGCACAGCAGTGCGTCAATTTAAAAAGACAGAGAGTGCAGATTTAAAATATACACAACAATGTGTAATTTTTTTTTTTGAAACAGAGAGCAGAATTAAAAATACACAGAGGTGTATGTTTTATAAAAAAAACATAGTGAGTTTTTTTTGTATTAGACAGAGACAAGATTTTTTTTAATTGAGACAGAGGTCTTAAGTGTGCACTGTGATAGCAGCAGTCACAATTGTAAATCCCTCAGCAGAGAGGAAGAATTTGTATCAGTTTTTTTGGAAATAGAAATTTGATTTTTCTGAGTTGAAAAATCTGTCACTGTGAGTGAAAATTTTAAATATTTTCTCTGTGTTAGAGAGGGAGTTTATTCTCCATTTTAATTTCTGGAATTTTCAAATTTCCAACATGGTATCGGAGCCAATCCAGGCTATTTGAAGGTCAAATAAGCTGAAGGAAAGGAGTTCGTTATTACAGAAGCCTCTCCAGCAGAGTGAAGGTACAGACAAGAAGAATTCAAAGGTATTTCTCTATACAGTTCTATGTTACTGTTGTAGTACAATTAGTAAATTTAAACACACATTCAAGTGTTTTGAATCATAGTTAAGAGTGCAGAATGGCTGGAGCCAGCACAGGTATGAGTTTGGGAAATATCCATCTCCCACAATTTAATGGGAAAAATTATGACTACTGGTCAATAACTATGAGAGCTTTATTTACCTCACAAGAGTTATGGGAATTAGTTGAGGATGGCTTTGAAGAGCCAGCAAATGAAGTAGAGGTTCTTCTTTTAACTCAGGCAGAAAGGGAGTCACTGAAGAACAATAGGAAGAAAGATGCCAAGGCTCTTTTCTTCTTGTATCAAGCAGTGCATGAGAGTGTGTTTCCAAGGATAGCAGCAGCTAAGAAATCCAGTGAAGCATGGGAAACTCTCAAGACAGCTTATCAGGGAATGGAGAAAGTGAAGACAGCAAAACTTCAGTTGTTGAGGAGAGACTTTGAGACTCTCTGTATGAAAGAGTCAGATACTATTGACTCATTCTTCACTCATGTGATTGGAATGGTCACACAAATAAGATCTCATGGAGAGACTCTTGAAGACAAGAGGATTGTGGAAAAAATCTTGAGAAGTTTACCTTCAAGATTTGATGTGATTGTCACCACCATAGAGGAGACTAAGGATCTCACAAAGTTTTCAGTAGATGAGCTACATGCATCACTGATGACCCATGAACAGAGATTGAGTAGGAATGAAAACTCATCTCTTGAACATGCTTTTAAGACCCAGATGTCTTTCGGAAGAGGAAGAGGGCAAGGCAAAGGAAGAGGAAGAGGCAGAAGCCAGAACAGAGGTGGAAGGAACAGTCCAACAAATGCTCAAGGAAGGGGCAGCAATCCAAATCAGCATCAAGGCCAAGGCAGCCAGCAAAGTGGACAACAGAATGATCAAGGACAAAGGTATGAAAAATCCAATGTCCAATGTTACAATTGTAAGAAATATGGTCATTATGCTAATGAATGTAGAAAGAAGAAACAAGATATGAGAAGTGGAACTAGTGCAAATTTCACAAAAGAAAATAGCAGCCAAAAAAATTTGTTTTTAGCTTGTAATATGGCTGAAGAAAAGAATGCGGATTTATGATTTCTAGACTCCGGTTGTAGTAACCATATGACAGGAAATACAGCAATGTTTTCTATGTTAGATGAGAGTGTGCAGTCACAAGTCACAGTAGGAATTGATAGCAAAGTTTTTGTTATGGGAAAAGGAGATGTGAATGTTTTAACAAGATTAGGTGCAAAGAAATCCATAGCAGATATTTATTATGTTCCAGGAATGAAATGTAATCTCTTAAGTGTTGGACAGCTTGTCCATAAGGGATATAATGTTTTCTTTGATAATGATGTTTGTACCATCATGGATAAACCACCCAGAAAAGTATGTATTGCTGAAGTGAAGATGACAAGGAACAAGATGTTCCCTCTCAGAACGAGAGCAGATTTGAAGAATGGTGAAGAGAAAGCAGCAGTTGCACAAGAGACTTACCAAAGCGAACCAAAGGATGATAATTGGTTATGGCACTTGAGATTTGGACATCTCAACTTTAGAGGTCTTAATTTATTGAACAGAAAAAGAATGGTAAGTGGTTTACCATTGATAGAGAAACCGGACAGCCTTTGTGAAGGTTGTATTCTTGGGAAACAACACAGAGAAAGTTTTCCTTCCGGGAAAAGCATAAGGGAAAAAGCACCCTTAGAGATTGTCCACTCAGATGTATGTGGACCGATGCAAACTCCATCACTTGCTAACAGCCACTATATCTTAACATTCATAGATGATTTTACAAGAAAAACTTGGGTTTACTTTTTGAAAAATAAAAGTGAAGTGTTTGAAAAATTTTGCAATTTCAAAGCACTTGTTGAGAACCAGAGTGGGCTACATATCAAAGTCTTAAGGACTGATAGAGGAGGTGAGTATATCTCTAAATATTTTCTACGGTTTTGTAGAGAAAATGGTATTCAAAAGTAGTTTACAACTAGATATACTCCGCAGCAAAATGGAGTAGCCGAAAGGAAGAACCAAACCATAATGGACATGGCGAGGAGTATGTTAAAAGCAAAGCATTTGCCTAATGATTATTGGACTGAAGCTGTACATTGTGCGGCGTACATATTGAACAGATGCCCTACAAAGGTAGTTATGAACAAAGTGCTAGAAGAGGCATGGAGTGGCACAAAGCAGGGTGTCACACACATGAAGGTTTTTGGATGTGTAGCTTATGCACACATTCCGGATCAGCTAAGAAAGAAGTTGGACAGCAAGGGGGAGAAATGTATTTTCATTGGATACAGTGAGGAATCCAAGGCATACATGTTATATAACCCATCCAGCAAGAAGTTTATTGTGAGCAGGGACGTTGAGTTCATTGAAGAGGAAGCTTGGGATGGAAGCATAGAGAAAACAGTGAATGTTAAACACTGTTTATCTCATGATGATAATGATGATGAGTTGGCTGAAATACATCCCCAAACAGCAGCACCAACACAAGAGTAGCATAGCACACCCTTGAGGAGAAATGAGAGTGCTTCTCCAAGCACACCACAAGGAGGAAATTCAAGTGCTTCTTCAAGCATTTGTACACCTATTGAAAGAGGTAAGAAATTCAGAAGTTTGAAAGATATTTATGAACAAGATATAGCTAATGAAGGTATCAATTCTTTGTTTGCTTTATATTGTCATGTTGATGATCCTGTTCATTTCGAAGAAGCCATCAAGGATGAGAAATGGATAGAAGCTATGGATGAGGAAATTAATGCCATAGAGAGGAACAAAACTTGGGATTTGGTTGAACTCCCAAAGGTAAAGATGTCATTGGTGTTAAATGGGTCTACAAGACCAAGAGTAATGCTGAAGGCAAAATAGAGAGACACAAGGCAAGGCTTGTCGTCAAAGGCTATAAGCAGAAGTATGGCATAGATTATGAGGAAACTTTCGCACCGGTTGCCAGAATGGAAACCGTGAGAGCAGTGTTGTCCATAGCAGCACAAAACAAGTGGAAAGTTTACCAAATGGACGTGAAGTTAGCATTCCTAAATGGAGTGTTAATGGAAGAGGTTTACATTGAACAACCTCTCGGCTATGAAAAGAAAGGCCAAGAGCACAAAGTGTGCAAGTTGAAGAAAGCTCTTTATGGGCTGAAGCAAGCGCCAAGAGCGTGGTATAGTAGGATAGATTCCTATCTACTGGAAAATGGTTTTGAAAAGTGTGAGGGAGAACCCACCCTCTACATCAAAGAAAAAGACGGTAAAATCTTGATTGTAGTCTTATATGTTGATGATGTTATTTTTACAGGTAATGATGATTGCCTTATTGAACATTTTAAAACAGTCATGAAAGAAGAATTTGAAATTACTGATATGGGGTTGTTGAGATACTTCTTGGGAATAGAAGTAGAGCAAGATAAAAATGGAATTTTTATCTCACAGGCAAAGTATGTTAATGAGGTACTTGAAATATTTAACATGCAGGACAGCAAAGCGGCTATCACTCCCATGGTGATGGGATTAAAACTCAGCAGAGAGGACAGTAGCACGGATTTTGATCCTAGTTTGTACAAGAGCATAGTTGGCAGCCTTATGTACTTGACTGCAACTAGGCCGGACATAATGCATGCTGTTAGTTTGATTTCCAGGTTCATGGAAAAGCCAAAGGATGCACATTGGCAAGCAGCAAAAAGAATTTTGAGGTATGTTAAAGGTACTAAAAGGTTTGGTATTCTTTATACTACTTCAGAATGTTCAGATTTAGTTGGATACACAGACAGTGATTGGGCTGGAAGTGTTGATGATCGGAAGAGCACTTCCGGTTATGTTTTTCATATGGGTTCAGGAGCCATTTCATGGGCTTCTAAGAAACAACCCATCATAGCATTGTCTACAGCAGAAGCAGAATATGTGGCAGCTACAGCAGCAACTTGTCAAGCAGTTTGGATGCGGAAAATGTTGAGAATTTTATGTCAAGAATAGGTAAAAGGGACAGTGATCTTTTGTGACAATAGCTCAGCTATTGCATTGTCTAAAAATTCTATTTTTCATAAGAGGACTAAACACATTGACACCAAGTTTCACTTCATACGTGAATTGGTTAACAATGGCGAGATCGTTTTACAGCATTGTAGAACGGAGGATCAATTTGCAGATATCCTCACAAAGCCACTTGCGCAGAAAAGCTTTGAACACTTCAGAAAATGCTTGGGTATGCAAGAAAACCCAACAGTTGAAATTAAGGGGGAGTGTTGGAACGTAATTTCAACCTGCGCGGATCAGTTGCAGGCGGCAACACGACGCATGGATGAACATGCTCAGAGGGTTAACACGCGAGCAGATGGGCGAAGGTCGACGGATTACGGTGGTTGAAACCGCGCAGAGGTTAATTGAAGGTGACCCCCCGTAGTTGACCGGTTGGTTGCACGTTGACCACAAGCGTGTGGCTGTAATTTAGTGCGGGGGCTCATCCATTTGATGGGTACGGACAGAACCATACCCCCCGTAACCACCACCTTGAGGTGGCTCCGCCCAAGCTCCGCCCAGCGCGCCACCGTTTCGCCACCACCGTGTAAATTTGCCACCACTGCCAGCAAATCAAATTTGACATAAATTTTTTAAATGGTGCTGATAGAAATTTTTAATGCCATTTATGAAATTTGTAAGCGGTGATATTTTGGGTAATTTTGTCAATGAATGAGATTAATTCCTCTTAGATATTTTTTCTTGTTTTATATTTATAGAACAGAATTGTAAAAATTTTTTAGTTGTTAAGAGCACAACAGTGTGTCAATTTAAAAAGACAGAGAGTGCAGATTTAAAATATACACAACAGTGTGTATTTTTTTTTTTTGAAACAGAGAGCAGAATTAAAAATACACAGAGGTGTATGTTTTATAAAAAAAACACAGTGAGTTTTTTTTTGTATTAGACAAAGATAAGATTTTTTTTAATTGAGACAGAGGTCTTAAGTGTGCACTATGACATTAGCAGTCACAATTGTAAATCCCTCAGCAGAGAGGAAGAATTTGTATCAGTTTTTTTTTTAAATAGAAATTTGATTTTTCTGAGTTGAAAAATCTATCACTGTGAGTGCAAATTTTAAATATTTTCTCAGTGTTAGAGAGGGAGTTTATTCTCCATTTTAATTTCTAGAATTTTCAAATTTCCAACATCTTCCTAGATTTTTTATTTTGATTGTTCAGCTAACATGTAGGTTTATTTTGTAAATTTTTTTGTTAACAGGTTGTTCTTGAATCCAATCTTGTTGCCCTGCGAGACACTATTGGATCAATAACCTTTCTGAACCTTCGCCATTTAATATTCCTCCCACCTTCGACATTTTTTCCAATATTCTTCCCACCACTTCTTGCGTTGATGGTGAGATTTCCTTTCAGATTTTCTTTTCATAAATCAAAAGGTGCTCTACAAATTTGGATTTAGTTGGCTGCAACGCTTCCCAGAAGGCCCCCGTCTTCAAGATTTTTTTCGAGACCATCGGAAAGAATCTAGACGAATGAAGGCCCCATGTTTCATTACTCCTCTGGAATGCGGGTCTTGATGCTTGCGGAGGCAAAGCACCATTACCATACAAATCGGAGGCAAAGCTTCATGAGTATTGACTGTATCGTCTGCTGCTTCCACCCGTGCAGATCTATTTATGAGGTTCTCTCTGGTTCTCTGATTCGATTTGTTTTCTAGTGGGATGCCATTTTTGGATTTCTTCTAAGCATGCAGTATCCATGATCTCTGTTCTTTTTTTCCACACAAACATGATCTCTGTTCTTTTTTTCCATTGATGTATAGTTTTATGAGAATAATTTAATGATATTATTAAAAGATTTGATTGATAAGGTTTGCGCCTTCTTTTAATTGCTTTCTTTTAATGTTTGCACCTTCTTTTAATCAACCGGTGTCTGTGTCAGGTAACTACTAAAATCAACCTGCAAGGTCACACACGAAACCCGGAAACCCAGGATCATTGGCTGTAAACAAAACCCCCAAGAAACCTAATTCTGGTCTCAACGCCAAAGGTAAGTTTTTGTGTCTTCGTTTTGTGTTTCTTGAACTAAAAGTTTCAAGTAAACCCATTTCAAAGAATTATAAATAGAATTGTTTTTTCATTTTCATTTTCTGATGGTTCTATAATTTTCGAATTAATACTTGTTTGTAATATCACTAAGCGTGCACGTATTCATGGTCTCTGTATTAAAAGATTTGATTGATAAGGTTTGCGCCTTCTTTTAATGCTTGCGCCTTCTTTTAATCACCTTTTTTTAATCAACCGGTGTCTTTGTCAGGTACTACTAAAATCAACTTGCAAGGTTTCACAGGAAACCCGGAAACCCAGGAGCATTGGCTGTAAACAAAACCCTCAAGAAACCTAATTCTGGTCTCGACGCCAAAAGTAAGTTTCTGCGTCTTCGTTTTGTGTTTCTTGAATTAAAAGTTTCAAGTAAACCCATTTCAAAGAATTATAAATAGATTTTTTTTTTTTGTTTTCATTTTCTAGTGGTTCTATAATTTTCGAATTAATACTTGTTTGTAATATCACTTTCTTTTTTTGGATTACAACTATATTTTCTCTGTCTATGGTTAAAACAAAAACCAGTCTACTTCTCTTAGTTTTATTGTTCCTATTTTTATTATTCCATTTATTAATTCATATCAGCTGGTGTAATCTCTTTGTCTTTCATTTCTCCGTTGCAATTTAGATATTTCTTTGTTGGATCTATCAAATCAAATTTCTAGATAAATTGAATTTTCTTTGATGTTTTTTCAGGTATGTTTTGAGAATTTTGATTCCATCTATTATATTCATCTTCATATCAAATATCAAATCAAATGTCTGGGAATATTAAATTTTTCTTTGATGTTTCTTCAAGTATATTTTAAGGATCTTGATTATATAGATCATATCTAACTTGAATATTAGTTTGTTTTCAATTTTTTTTTCAAATAGAAATATTTGAAATATTTATAAATTAGTAAAATAATAAATATTGTTTTTCAAATTTTATAAATGAATCTATGAAATAATTGGATATCTTCATCTATAAAGCAAATTCAATAGTTGCACCATACTTAATTGAATTGGAAATTAGGTCAAATCTGAAAAGGAAATAAGGATATTGGATAATTCATTACATTCAAATAATTCCATTTTTATTTATAAATTAATTTTTCAGAGTTTTTTAATAACGAGAATGTCAAACCACAAGTATTGGCTGGTTAGCTTTATAGTTTTGTGAGCTTTTTTACAATTGAATAGAATTGGAAATTGGGTCAAATAAGGAAATTGGAGAATTCCCTTAGTAGAAATAATTCCATTTTATTTATAAATTGATTTTTTGTAGCCTTCTAACAACCAGAAAGTCAAATCACAAGTATTGGTTGATTTGCTTTATAGTTTTGTGAGTTTTTTTTTTCAATTAAAAATATTAGTTGACTTAACATATGGTTCTTAAAATCAGTTTTGGATGATTTGCTTTATAGTTTTGTGAGTCTTTTTTTTTTTTCAATTAAAAATATTAGTTGACTTAACATGTGCCTCTTAAAATCAGCTTTGGATGACCTTTTCCAATAAATAAGTATTTTTTCTAATAATTTAGATGAGATTAATGGATTTCTCAAAATGATTTTCAATTATGTTTTTATGTTCTACTAATATGTTTTTCATTTATATCTTATAACTCATGTTAGATTTTTTTTTTACATTATTATTATGGTTAAATTCAATATCTTTTAAATTCTATTTTCATACATTGAATTTATTTTAAAGAATTTTTCTTATATTTAAACTTTTATTAATAGCTTTTAATTCATTTTTGTTTTTTGAATGATTTCTTCATTAATATTCTAATATAGAGTAATGTAGCTTAAGCTTGAGTAGCCTAGCCTAGGCTACTAAAGACTACACTAAGGTAAGCTAGAGTAGGCTAGGTTAGGCTAGAAAAGGCTAGACTAACTTAGGCTAGACTAACTTAGGATAGGCTAGGCTAGACTAGACTAGGATAGGCTAGGTAAGAGTCGTTTTGGCTAGGCAAAGCTAGGTTAGGCTACTATACCCTAGGATAGAGTAGGTTAGGCTAGGCTAGGTCAAGCTAAGCTTAGGCTAGTCTAGGATAGGATAGGATAGGCTAGGATAGGATAGGTTAGGCTAGGCTACTATAGCCTAGCATAAAGTAGGTTAGGCTAGGCTACTATAGCCTAGCATAGAGTGGGTTAGTCTAAGATAGGTCAAACTAAGATAGACTAGGCTAGGCTAGGATAGCTTACACTAGGTTAGGCTAGGCTAGGTAAGACTACACTAGGGTACGCTAGGTTAGGCTAGGTTAGCTTAGGTTAGCTTACGCAAGCTTAGGCTAGGCTAGGCTAGGATAGGTTAGGCTAGGGTAGGCTAGGCTAGGTTAGGGCGAGCTAGGTTAGGGTAGGCTACGCTAGGTTAGGTTAGGTTAGGTTAGGTTAGGTTAGGCTAGGCTAGGCTAGGCTAGGCTAGGATAGGCTAGGCTAGGGTAGGGTAGGGTAGGGTAGGTTAGGCTAGGCTAGACTAGGCTAGGCTAGTCTAAGGCTAGGCTAGGCTAAGGCTAGGCTAGGCTAGGCTAAGGCTAGGGTAGGCTAGGGTAGGCTAGGCTAGGCTAGGTTAGGTTAGGTTATGTTAGGTTAGGATAGGATAGGTTAGGGTAGGTTAGCTTAGCGTAGCTTAAGCTAGGGTAGGGTAGGCTAGGTTAGGTTAGGTTAAGCTAGGGTAGGGTATGTTAGGTTAGGCTAGGCTAGGTTAGGTTAGGTTAGGTTAGGTTAGGTTAAGCTAGGGTAGGGTAGGGTAGGGTAGGTTAGGTTAGGCTAGGCTAGGTTAGGTTAGGTTAAGTTAGGGTAGTTTAGGTTAGGTTAGGTTAGGTTAGGCTGGGTTAGGTTAGGTTAGGTTAGGTTAGGCTAGGCTAGGCTAGGCTAGGTTAAGGTAGGCTAGGTTAGGCTAGGCTAGGCTAGGGTAGGTTAGGATAGGTTAGGATATGTTAGGTTAGGTTAGCTTAGGCTAGGTTAAGGCTAGGGTAGGGTAGGTTAGGTTAGGTTAGGTTAAGCTAGGGTAGGGTATGTTAGGTTAGGCTAGGCTAGGCTAGGCTAGGCTAGAGTAGGCTACGGTAGGCTGGGGTAGGCAATGGTAGGTTAGGATAGGTTAGGCTAGGGTAGGTTAGGGTAGGCTACGTTAGGTTAGGCTAGGGTAGCTTAGGCTAGGTTAGGCTAGGTTAGGCTAGGGTAGGTAAGGGTAGGCTAGGTTAGCTTAGGCTAGGCTAGGTTAGTCTAGGCTAGGCTAGGCTATGCTAGGTTAGGCTAGGATAGGTTAGGCTATGCTAGGTTAGGTTAGGTTAGGCTAGGATAAATTAGGTTAGGTTGGGTTAGTTTAGGCTAAGCTAGCGTAGGGTAGGTTAGGTGAAGCTAGGGTAGGTTAGGTTAGGTTAGGTTAGGTTAGGTTAGGCTAGGCTAGGTTAGGTTAGGTTAGGTTAGGTTATGTTAGGCTAAGCTAGGGTAGCATAGGTTAGGTTAGGTTAGGTTAGGCTAGGCTAGGATAGGCTAGGTTAAGGTAGGCTAGGGTAGGCTAGGCTAGGCTAGGCTAGGATACGTTGGGCTAGGATAGGTTAGGTTAGGGTAGGTTAGGTTATGTTAGGGTAGGGTAGGTTAGGTTAGGTTAGGTTACGCTAGGGTAATGTAGGTTAGGGTAGGTTAGGTTAGGTTAGGGTAGGTTAGGTTAGGTTAGGTTAGGCTATGGTAGGCTACAGTAGGTTAGGCTAGGTTAGGGTAGGCTAGGTTAGGCTAGGCTACGTTAGGCTAGAATAGGTTAGGCTTGGATAGGTTAGGTTAGGTTAGGCGAGGTTAGGTTAGGCTAGGTTAGGTTAGGTTAGGCTAGGTTGGGTTAAGCTAAGGTAGGTTGGGTTAAGCTAAGGTAGGTTGGGTTAGGCTAGGGTAGGTTAGGTTAGGCTAGGCTACGGTAGGGTAGGGTAGGTTAGGCTAGGCTACGGTAGGCTAGGATGGGCTAGGGTGGACTAGGCAAGGCTAGGCTAGGCCATGATAGGTTAGGTTAAGTTAGGTCTGGGGGTCTAATTGGGTTAGGTTTTGTTGGGATTTATGGTAGGTTGACTGAGATAGGTTAGGATAGGGTAGGTTAGGCTAGGGTAGGGTAGGTTAGACTAGGTTAGGCTATGTTACGTTAGGTTAGGCTAGAGTAGGGTAGGCTAGGTTAGATTGGGCTAGGTTAGGGTAGGCTAAGTTACCTTAGGCTGGGCTAGGCTAGGCTAGGTTAGGGTAGGCTAGGCTAGGGTAGGCTAGGGTAGGCTACAGTAGGCTAGGCTAGGTGAGGTTAGGATATGGTAGGTTAGCGTAGGGATAGTTAGGTTAGGTTAGGCTAGGCTAGGGTAGGTTAGGTTAGACTAGGCTAGGCTATGGTAGGTTAGGTTAGGGTAGGGTAGCTTAGGGTAGGATAGATTGGGCTAGGTTAGGGTAGGCTAGGTTGTCTTAGACTAGGTTAGGCTAGGCTAGGCTAGGCTAGGCTAGACCACGTTAGGCTAGGCTAGGCTAGGCTAGGATAGGCTACGCTAGGCTAGGATAGGCTACACTATGCTACGTTAGCCTAAGATAGGCTAGGCTAGGCTAGGCTATGCTAGGATATGCTAGGCTAATTTAGGTTAGGCTAGGATAGGTTAAGCTAGGCTAGTATAGGTTAGGCTAGGGTAGGCTAGGCCAGGGTTGGCTAGGGTAGGCTAGGATAGGTTGGGGTAGGGTAGGTTAGGCTAGGCTAGGTTAGGCTAGGTTAGGTTAGGTAGGCTAGGATAGGGTGTTCTAGGCTACGGTAGGTAAGACTAGGCTAGGTTAAGCTATGCTAGGGTAGGCTAGGGGAGGCTAGGCTAGGCTAGGCTAGATTAGGCTAGGTTAGGTTAGGTTAGGCTATGTTATGTTAGGCTAGGTCAAGTTAGGTTAGGTTAGGCTAGGTTAGGTTATGCTAGGCTATGTTAGGGTCAGCTAGGGTAAGTTAGGTTAGGCTAGGGTAGGTTAGGATAGGTTAGGCTAGGTTAGGCTAGGTTAGGTTAGGCTAGGGTGTACTAGGCTAGGGTAGGTAAGACTACACTAGTTTAGGCTAGGGTAGGTAAGACTACACTAGTTTAGGCTAGGATAGGTTAGGCTAGGCTAGGGTAGGCTAGGTTAGGCTAGGATAGGATAGGCTAGGCTATGTTAGGCTAGGTTAGGCTAGGCCATGTTATGTTAGGCTAGGTCAGGTTAGGTTAGGTTAGGTTAGGCTAGGTTAGGTTAGGTTAGGCTATGCTAGGTTAGGCTAGGCCAGGTTAGGCTAGGCTAGGCTAGGCTAGGCTAGGCTAGGATAAGATAGGGTAGGTTGAGTTGAGTTGGATTGAGTTTGGCTAGGTTAGGTTAGGCTGGGTTAGGCTATTTAGGGTGAGCTAGGGTAGCTGGAAGGTTGGGCTGGGTTAGACTAGGTTGAGCTAATCCACCCAAACAGCAACTGGGTATCTATATCCGCCCCCTGTGATGATATTGAACTTGTTTACCTCTGTTGATCATTTGATCTTTGCCCATATGCATCCTACCCACTTGAGTTCCAGACTCATGGGAAGTATCTCTCATTTGGCCAATGAGGAGGGAAAAGCTAGAGACTAGTAGCAAACACAGATGGACACATCAGAGATTGCCGTACTCTCTATCTAGGATGACACGTGTCCAACTACTTGATCTGGGATCAAGATTGGCGAGGTTTTGGACCTCCAACTGACTTCGGGTCACTGAAACTAACTTCGGGTTAGTATATGACTCTCTTGATTCCTAGTGAGGTTTCGGACCTCCAACTGACTTTTGGTCAGGTAAACCAACTTTGGGTTAATATGACTTTCTCGAGTCCAAGAGAGGTTTCAAACCTCCAACCGACTTCGGTTCAGTTAAACCAACTTTGGGTTGGTGTGTGACTCTTTTGACTCCTATAGAGGTTTCAGACCTCTAATCTGACTTCAGGTTAGCTGTGAGTGATGTCCTTATGACTCAAATTTTGTTTTGAAATAAATAAGCGAACGAAGCAAGTTACGGTGGGATGACACACGATGTTTGGAGGGCACTGGTGGATGGAGTTCTCCCTAGTTGAGAGAGTGTGTTAATTTTGGGCAACTAAGTCTAAATCCATAATGTCATGCTCAAATGATGATGCCAATATTTTTATTGGATTCCTCTTTCAGATAGGTGCAAGATCAATCCAAAGATAATATTGATCGGATGAGTAGAACATGTATTTTGAATTTATTCCACATGTGCAAGGTCAGCCTAATTTATCCCACATGCATAAGAGATGTTCCACACACCCCCAAAGATGTCTATATATTGGAGATACTTGGATATCATTACACACAAAATTTGTGGAGGCATTTTTCTTCTCCCTTGGATGGTGATGGAGCAATGTTCTTGGTTCTACGTTTAGGGCTTCTTGGTGCAACATCTTGGTGGAGTATTCTTGATGAAATGTCCTGGGGTTGTGTGATATATGTGGTTGGCTGAACTTATGACTACTTTGCTAGTTGAACCATCCTGCTGATCGCCGTAACGCCACCATTATTTATATTTATTTTTAACTTGTCTTGCAACAATATTTACCTTAATTATGCCCTATAAGGTTAAAGTATATTTTCATCTTAGCATAAAAAATCTTCAAAATTTAACACATAATGCTCCATCTTCTGCTTTGGAAGTTAAACCATCAACAAAGTTAGAAATACCATTGAATAAATACAATGTACCAACATTTTCTCCTTTTTCTATTACTAGGTCTCCTTTAATTACCTTCGAGGTTTTATCTGTGAAAGTTGTAACACAACCTTTGCTGCCTAACTGCCCTGTTTAAATCATACTTTTCTTCAGCTCTGGAACATACCTTAGCTCCTTTAATAACCATTGGTTTCAATATTTCTATTTTACAGGAACTTTACCACATAAATTATGCAGAAACACAAAGACATAAAACATATAAAGTAAGAGAGACACAAATATATGTGGTTCACCCAACTTGGGCTATTTCCATGGAAACAACCAATCCTTCCTGTACATTATCCAGCAAAATGAAGAGACACAATCTACATCAGATCCGATGTAATATCCTCTTCTCTCTCACACAGTCCCCTTTGTGATTTCTCACTCAGAGTATACACACCATACACAAACGCAATAAAATACCCTCAAACAACAGAAAAGTTTCCTTCTAGGGTGAAAAACCCTAAATTAAACATAACTTCTACCACCAAATCATCTCCTAATGAACGACCCATATTGACTATGAAATTACAACATTTTACAAGGCAATTTTACATATTTTTTTAGCCTCGGGGGTGCTTCCCCCGAAACCCCCTCCCAAGGGGGGCTCCAAAAGGCCGTCGACACCCCCCCTAGACCCCCCTCATGAAGATGAAATGACGTTAAGAATAGGGTTCCAACGTGGCGATACATATAAATAAAGAAGATAATCATGCTCCACACCCAACACAACATATGAATAAAAAATTTAATTAGACTAGGGTTTGATCATAAAAATACACACATACAAAGCAAATCATTTCTAAGACATTGTGGGGGTCTTTCTTACACATTCCACGAAACCCTAATGAGTAACGATTTCAATATAGGAACATACAAAACCCAATATTACCAACATTTCAAAGGTTCAAGACTTTATCCCTTATCATTCAACCCTAACAAGTTAGGTTTTCATGATCATATCAAAATCCTAAACATGATATCATTAATAAAAACTTCAAATACAATATCCCTAAGCAGTTTAGGGTTTCAGAAATTCACATTAGCATACCCTTCGGTTAGGGTTTTCCAAAACTTGTCTAGGGTTCTACAAAATCAATTAGAAATATGAGTGGGGTGGGTAGATTTATCAAGTGATGAATCACCTAGAATAAGAATCATTATGATTCAGTATAGACAGATGTAACAATGCCAGTAAGATAATGTCAAATGAAAAAACCTTTAATATAAATAAATCTATGTTTTAAGGCATACCTTTGTTTCTTGACAAACCTTGTCTTGAGAGGCCCTCCTTCATACTTCTTGAGAGTATAACAATTCTTTTCCTAATCAAGACCATAGAGGGAGAAAGTTCATTAGTATTAATATAATCAAAACTGAAATAAGTATACGAAACCAAAAATGAGCCTAAAATGAGATACTTATCTTGAGGATCTGTTTAGGACTCCCTACAAAGATTTGAGGGATACCTAAAAATTATAAACAAGAAAAATGTATTTTCCAAAAATATATTAAAGGCCTATAAATTATAAAACATCAAAAATTTAAAATAAAATATCTAAAGCTACAAGAAAAGTACTTGGTAGTGTAAGTCTCTAATGTTAAATTCTCCAGGCTTGACTTCCTTTGAGTTTCCTTCTTCAACACTGTTGGCCAAATATCTCTCTATTTTCTTGTTTCTCAGATTTTCGAGATAGTCACTCCTATAGTGACCCTTCTTATGGAATCGATATTATTATACCTTGGAAATGTCAACTTTATTCCTTGGCCCTTTATATTTCTTTCATTTATGTTCAGAAATATAGGCATTAGGTACTCCTTCAGAATTAGAAGCTAATGAGATACTTAATTCCTCTTGACTGTCGGCAATCCATTGTTCTTCAAAGGTGGGAGGTACCATCCAATTATTAAATATGGCAGCAAATGCACCCCAAGTAGGTTTCAATCCTAATAGAGCATTGATCACGAGTTCTTTGTGTACAACAATTTCATCAATGGCAAAAATATCATCCTTGATTATTTCTATATTAAAAAACGAGGCCAATGTGTCTTATTTTGTCATATTTGTAGTCCTTAGCTCATTTTTCAAAGTAGCTACTTGACGAATGTTCTTAACAGTGAATAACTTTGACAAGGCTTCATACATTTTGTGAACATGGTCAATGTTGGCTATGAATGGGAAAAGGTTGTCCTTTATCCCTGCTACCATTAAAGTCATGGCCACCAATTTAGTTCCCTTTATTTTACTTTTTCACCATCAAAAGAATCCTTTGTAGGCTTCTTTAATTTTCCTTTGACCAGGTATAGTACCTTATTCTTTTCAAGGATGAGGCCAATTCTCTTCTTCTAGGACCTGTAGTTTGAGGCTCCTTCAATTGTTTTTCTCCCTTGATTGTGTTAGACATCCTCCTAGAGTGTAGTTGACTCCTACCCCGAGATGATCCTTCAAATTTTTCCTTCATCAAGTGCTGAGGACTTCATTTTTCTTCCTTATTTCAACAAATCTATGATATCATGTTAGAAAATCAGAAAGGCGGAAATATGTTCTTATTCTTGAAAATTACTTGTGATGTTTCTTATTATTACGATTATTTATATCTTTGTTCTTTTAGTTCATCAAGAAATTACCAAAGCAACATCACATAAAACAATAGACACTAGATGCAGGAACTATGCTAGGGGGAAACCCCCCTTAAGGGGAAAACCCTCCTCGCATATGCTCCATTAGTCCCATCCTCCTGCCCATAGTTGATCCTAAGTGGCCCATATTTCTACAACTCCCACAAAGTTTGAATGATGGCCGCATTAACCTCTACTTTCTTTTATTTTCATGTGCTGCCTTAAAAGTCTATCCCATTATAACAAAAAGGTATAATAACACATAAACCTCACTCAGACTGGAGTAGAATCATGGATGCATAACCATACAAACTACAAAACATGACCTAATGTATAACCATACCAATGAAAATTTACTACACACCATCACAAGCATAAGCGAAATGTAACCAAGCGTGAATGACCAAATCATTTTCAACATATAATCATCACACAAGAAAGCATACAATGAAACTACACAAGCATGACCAATATGTGACCTAGCATAAAAAAGCAATGCATATACAACATGTAACAATATGTAAGATAATGTGCATGGACAATACACAAACATGAAAAATAGATAATCAGTCATACACACATTACCACATGTTGACAACGACACCATAAACACTTCCATGGGGACACCACTACCACCATGGCCAACAAAACATGGGTGCAATAAACAAATACACCATAACTATGAAAAAAACACATGAAATCAACATAATGCATGATCAACACACTACCCATCCATTCTGAGAGTTTAACCATGCTCTGATACCATTCTATAACACCCTCATCCCACATCAACCCAAGTAACCAACCAACCAAGGTAAACATGTGAGGAGAGGCTACTAATATGAGATTTCACCTCATATATGACCTTAAGGTAGTGGAACCGAGGGAAAGAAGACAAAGACACCTTACAAAACATCAGCAACATCCCTAAGAGGTAATCCGACCTCCCAGACCCCTAACCCCTGAGGGCAACTGAATTTTCAGCCCTTTTGGGCCATAGTTGTAGGTATGCCAAGGCACAATAATAGTTGGGAGCCTATGTCCGTAAGAACAACACAAAAAACATGCGGCGAGGGCCCCAATTGGTCAGTTATGTGTGTTCAACTACAAGATTTATGCCACCTTTTTAGCCATAGAGCCCAAGTCACTGCCCAGAACTTCATGAAACTTTAGGAGATAATAAATAACATTAAAAAAAAATGTACAAAAGCAATAACATCATCAAGAACTCATCCAGACATCTCCTAGCCATGACAGGAATTTCATCAAGCATGTCGCAAACATTGCATCTACAGGTGTAAACAACAATTTTAGACATAGGTGTCTCATACTTATCTAAGAATCACTAAAAGACATTTTTCCCTTACATCATTAGCTGCAGTACAATATATTTGACCATAGATACATTATGCATTCATTTACAAGTAAAAACATAGATAGAGACATACATCATCATTAATAAAACTTATTCTTATAACCAACATAATAAAAACAAAAATACCATGTATATGATAGCAATAGAATCCACATAATAACCAATACATTTTCATACCAAATACCAAAGGAATGAGTTCTTCATTAATGCATGTAAAAAAAAATCGGAGTTGAGAATTCCACGTTCAACCAAGCCATATATTAGTTTAGCCAAGTCTCACTTCAGCCAATAACCCCTGTGCCATATTCCAAGCATGAATGTGGGATATCACCAAACACATCAATCATAATCAATTCAGGGCCTCCAAAGGCTAAACCACCTCAACCCTCAACTAATGACTCCACCTCATGGTCGGAAATCACAACCATCGTTGATTGGTCTCTATCCAAGTTGTTCGAGGACTCCAGAGTGTTTTTTCCAATCAGAGCTTCGAGGACTAGTAACTCAACCCAAACTATTACAGGGCTTCTAGAGCGTTTTTCCAACGAGGGCTTCCAACATTAGTAACTCAACCCACCTAGGGCTTCCAAAGTGTTTTTCCAACCAAGGCTTCCACGACAAGTAACTCAACCCATAGTTGTTCATCGGGCTTCCAGAGAGTTTTTCCAACCAAGGCTTCCATGAACTAATAACTCAAGGCTTATCGGGGCATGAGATGGTTAATGACGGTACGCTTTTATCGGCAGATGTTGGCTTTCGGATTGAACTGAAAGCATCCAGGGGAAAGCTTATTTAACGGAATGCGGGGCGGGTATGCGGACTGGGTAATCTGGGGAACGCTATTCTTGGAAGATGGGTCGGTTGGGAACGCTATTCTAAGAAGATGGGTCAGTGCTTGGTGGGAACGCTTTTTTGTAGGACTCCTTAGTTGGAATGCCCCTCTAAGAAGACGGATCAGTCCCCTCTGGCCACTGCACCTTTTGGCCAGCCTAATCAGTTGAAAATGAAATCAAATCAGTCTAACTCGAAATGCTCGTAAGTAATATGCATTTGGTGGTAAGGCTACGCTGCTGGTCATGAATTATATATGTAATTACACTTTAGGCTCTCATAATCGATCGTACCCTAATCGTAGAATATCGCATACAAAGATCTATATCATTATAGATGTAATTATGCTTGCCTTATGAGGGGGCTTTTCACGAAGTATTTCACGAACAGAAAGCTAGGGTGAAAAACTTCACGTCCCTCACCTTAATTACTTATTGGTTAGTGGGGGTCGGTCGAGTCACTTAGCGTACCTCTCCCCTTGATCTCCCGTACTGCCCAACCCGCACCCATTCACCCATTTAGTTGCTCTTTTCATCTTACTCGTACCTCACCCATATGATGGATGAGTGAGAAATTGATGGCGGCCCCTTGGGGATTGGGGTGGGTGGGTAAATAGTGGTCGAGCCTGCTTTCGCATCCTCACCATATGAATAGTGAGCCCCTAACTGGATGTGGGTAAAGGGTTCATAGTCAGAGTGCTGCCTGCCATACCTCCTAATATTAATGAAGCAAGTGTTGTCAAAGAAGAAAGGAAAGAAGGTTCGAAAGAGAAGATGGGTATGAAGAAGATGCATGGGGTTATAGGGATCTTGTATAGGCAGATGGTTAGTTTGAGTGATGTAGGTAGGTTAGACATAAAGGTAGGTGAGGTAGGCTAGTAATGAGCTAAGGACTACAAATATGACAAAATAAGACACATTGGCCTCGTTTGTGAATATAGAAATAATCAAGGATGATATTTTGGCCATTGATGAAATTGTTCTAGACAAAGAACTCGTGATCAATGCTCTATTAGGATTGAAACTACTTGGGGTGCATTTTCTGCCATATTTAATAATTGGATGGTAGCTCCCACCTTTGAAGAACAATGGATTGCCGACAGTCAAGAGGAATTAAGTATCTCATTAGCTTCCAATCCTGAAGGAGTACCTAATGCCTATATTTCTGAACATAAATGAAAGAAATATAAAGGGCCAAGGAATAAAGTTGACATGCCCAAGGTATAATAATATCAATTCCATAAGAAGGGTCACTATAGGAGTGACTATCTCGAAAATCCGAGAAACAAGAAAATAGAGAGATATTTGGCCAACATTGTTGAAGAAGGAAACTCAAAGGAAGTCAAGCCTGGAGAATTTAACATTAGAGACTTACACTACCAAGTAATTTTCTTGTAGCTTTAGATATTTTATATTATATTTTTGATGTTTTATAATTTATAGGCCTTTAATATATTTTTGTAAAATACATTTTTCTTGTTTATAAGTTTTATGTATCCCTCATAGCTTTGTAGGGAGTCCTAAACAGATCCTCAAGATAAGTATCTCATTTTAGGCTCATTTTTGGTTTCATATACTTATTTCAGTTTTGATTATATTAATACTAATGAACTTTCTCCCTCTATGGTCTTGATTAGGAAAAGAATTGTTATACTCTCAAGAAGTATGAAGGAGGGCCTCTCAAGATAAGGTTTGTCAAGAAACAAAGGTATGCCTTAAAACATAGATTTATTTATATTAAAGGTTTTTTCATTTGACATTATCTTACTGGCATTGTTATATCTGTCTATACTGAATCATAATGATTCTTATTCTAGGTGATTCATCACTTGATAAATCTACCCACCCCACTCATATTTCTAATTGATTTTGTATAACCCTACACAAGTTTTGGAAAACCCTAACCGAAGGGTATTCTAATGTGAATGTCTGAAACCCTAAACTGCTTAGGGATATTGTATTTGAAGTTTTTATTAATGAAATCATGTTTAGGATTTTGATATGATCACGAAAAACTAACTTCTTAGGGTTGAATGATAAGGGATAAAGTCTTGAACCTTTGAAATGTTGGTAATATTGGGTTTTTTATGTTCCTATATTGAAATCATTACTCATTAGGGTTTTGTGGAATGTGTAAGTAAGAGCCCCACAATGTCTTAGAAATGATTTGCTTTGTATGTGTGTGTTTTTATGATCAAACCCTAGTCTAATTAATTTTTTTATTCATATGTTGTGTTGGGTGTGGAACATGATTATCTTCTTTATTTATATGTATCGCCATGTTGGAACCCTATTCTTAATGTCATTTCATCTTCATGAGGGGGGTCTTGGGGGGGTGTCGGCGACCTTTTGGAGCCCCCCTTGGGAGGGGGTTTCGGGGGAAGTGCCCCCGAGGCTAAAAAAATATGTAAAATTTCCTTGTAAAATGTTGTAATTTCATAGTCAATATGGGTCGTTCATTAGGCAGATGATTTGGCAGTAGAAGTTATGTTTAATTTAGGGTTTTTCACCCTAGAAAGAAACTTGTCTGTTTTTTGAGGGTATAGTATTTCATTTGTGTATGGTGTGTATACTCTCAGTGAGAAATCACAAAGGGGACTGTGTGAGAGAGAAGAGGATATTACATCGGATCTGATGTAGATTGTGTCTCATCATTTTGTTGGATAATGTACAGGAAGGATTGGTTGTTTCCATGGAAATAGCCCAAGTTGGGTGAACCACATATATTTGTGTCTCTCTTATTTTATATGTTTTATTTCTTTGTGTTTATGCATATTTTATGTGGTAAAGCTCCTGTAAAATAGGAAAATTGAAACCAATGGTTATTAAAGGAGCTAAGGCATGTTTCATAACTGAAGAAAAGTATGATTTAAACAGGGCAGTTAGGCAGCGAAGGTTGTGTTACAACTTTCACAGATAAAACCTCGAAGGTCATTAAAGGAGACCTAGTAATAGAAAAAGGAGAAAATGTTGATACATTGTATTTATTCAATGGTATTTCTAACTTTGTTGAAGGTTTAACTTCCAAAGCAGAAGATGTAGCATTATGTGTTAAATTTTGAAGATTTTTTATGCTAAGATGAAAATATACTTTAACCTTATAGGGCATAGTTAAAGTAAGATGTAGACAGAACATACCAATAGATTGATGCAAGACAAGTTAAAAACAGAGATAAATAATGGTGGCGTTACGGC
>JAXQQM020077390.1:0-14614 GCA_034641835.2 Pinus albicaulis | reverse complement strand
CACTTATTGACATTTAATGACCATAAATGAAATGACGATGAATTTGAGTGATTTTTGAGGAATTTTTTAAATAGCCCTGCTGGTGTAAGCATGAGGAAACATAAGACAACAGACCCCCTCGTCAGTCAATGGCATGCTCCTAGTGAAATGCAACGAAGTGGAACAAGCGAGACACCTAAGAATGAATATGCAAAAACGAAATGATGTTTAATGAAGAAGTACATGGGGCCGACTCTAACGGATGGGACATACTTGTAGGAGTGGATATTGCATGAAGGAAAACATGATGACTTGTATCAATAGTTGAGGCACAAGTTACAACAGGACGATGAAGGTAATAGGGATGAGGAATATCACCTCATGACAGAAGGCTTGGCCAGATTCAGGAACATGATTTATGTTCCAGATAAAAATGATCTCAAGAATCTTGACTTGAGGGAGTTTCATGTCAAACCATATTTAGGTCAACCAGGATATTAGAAGACATTGAAAATAGCTAATAAGTTCTATCATTAGTCGAACTTGAAGAAAGAGGTGGCTAATTTTTTTGTGAGATTTTTGGACTATAAACAGGTAAAAGAAGAGTGTAAGCATCTAGGTGGTTTATTGTAGCTGATTCTGATTCCATAGTGGAAATGGGAGGTCATTTACATGGACTTCATTACAAATTTTCCAAGGACATCAAAGTAGTGTGATTCTATTATGGTTGTGGTTGACAGGTTAAGTAAGGTAGATTAATTCATTGTAGTTAATTCTATGAATTCATCTAGTGAGGTCACTCATATTTTTTTCAGGGAGAGTGAGATTGCATGTGTTTGTAAGAATATTGTATCCAACAGAGATGCCAAGTTCACTTCCATATTTTGGAAAGAATTGTTTGCAGGTTTGGGGACAGAGTTGGCCTTCAGTACAACTTATCATCCACAGAAATGTGGACAAACAAAGAGGGTTAACAAGATTCTTGAGGAAATGTTGAGGATGTACGTCATGCATCAGCAACGAAAGTGGGAAGAGTACCTTCCACTGGTAGAATTTTGTATAACAATGGGTATCAATAGTCTTTAAAGACGATTCTATTTGAGGCACTTTATGGGTGGAGTTTTAATACTCCTATAACCTAGAGCGATCCAATGAACATGGTGTTGATTGGATCGGATATGTCGGCAGAGATGGAATAAGAAATGCAGGTTATTGAAAGGAATTTGAAGGAAACACGTGACATGAAGAATATTTATGTATATCATCCCATGATATTTAAGGAGTTTTTGGTTGGGGAGCATGTGTACTTGCACATCAATCCCAAGAGGATCTCATTGAGGATTGGATCATGTGCCAAGTTGGTACTTCAGTATTGTGGTCATTTCAAGATCCTTGAGAGGATTAGACCAGTGGCCTATAGACTTGCATTGCCTCCGACAGTGAAATTCCATGATTTTTTCCAAGTTTCATTGCTTAAGAAGTATGTCCAAGATGTTGACCATGCAATTGATTGGTTTGTATTGCAAGTGGAACCAGGGGGGGAATTATAACCAGAACCACAATGCATATTGCAGTGGAAACAACTCATGCTCCGAAATTGAACAATCAAGCAGGTTAAAGTGCATTGGAAGCACTTTGGGCCTGATGAAGCTACATGGGAGATGGTTGATCAGATGCAGGCTATATATCCTTCATTATTTTTTGGTTCAAGCTAATGAGTTTTTGTATATGTATATGTATATGTGCATATTTGTGAATATCGCAATGAGCTATGTTATAAAGCTCCAATAAGTAGTATGATTGTTATGTTTGTTATGTTGGTCATCGTTTGCTGTATTTTTTCATTGTAAACATTGAATTGAGCTATTTTATAAAGATCCATTCGAAACATAATTTTTTTTTAGCAATTTTATGGTCATAGGTGTCAAAAAACACCAAAGACGGTGTCCCCTCAAGGGGGAGGGGATTGTAACAACCCTTGGTTGTTTTCCATATAAATAAAATAAAACCAAGGTCATGGGACACGTATTCTAAGTTTAATGTTAGGTAAAACATAGTGATGGGTATCACTTGTGATTAATAAATGACTATGGAAATTTTCAAAGGCAAAGTGGCAATAATTGACATTTTATTTATGAAATAAAGGAAAATAAGAGAAAAGGAAGGTGAAAAGACACACATTTTCATGAGAGGGAAATTGGAAGAAAAATGAAGGAAAATGAAGAAAATAGAGGCCTCAATGATAAAAAGGCTTTTGAGGATCAATTGCTATCCTTTTTGCTAGTTCAATTTTGGAGCTCTCATTCATTCTCTCATTCTCTCATACTCTTACACACTTAGAGAAATATTGGAGTATTTCTAGAGCATGCTTGGAGCAATTTAGTATTCACTTGGATTTGGATAAAGAATGAAAAGGAAAGTACGAAAGTGCAATGGAATCATTGGATCTAAAGCTACAACTAGATTTCTTTGCAGGTTTCATGTGATTTTTTGGTTGTGTTATCATTAGCATGGAGATTTTCCTGGATTGACGGTGGTTTTAGTATTTCCTTGCCATTTCCTGGATAATCATGATGTTGTGGGTTTTCCACTTATTATTTTGATTTGTGCTCATGTTTCTTATGGATGTGGGTTGGAACAAACACTCTGGAAGCCTTGGAACAACTTGGGTTGAGTTACCAGTCTTGGAGCCTAGGTTGGGACTAACACTCTTGATCCCTTGGTGGGTTGAGTTACTAGTCCTGGAGCCTATGTTGGGACTAACACTCTGGAGCCCTTGGCGGGTTAAGCTATTAGTCCCTGGAGTCAGGTTGAACAAACACTTTGGAGCCCTAGAAAGTTGTGGGTTGAGTTACTAGTTCTTGGAGCCCTGGAAAACTTGGGTAGATATCGATCTAGTTGATTTTAGTGATGTAAAGTCGTATAGGTGGAATCATTTTGGTTTAGGGTTGAGGTGGTTTGGCCTCTGGAAGCCATGGTTTGGTTTTTTCTTGGTTTATTCCATGAGATTCCACATTCATGCTTTTAATATGGTGTAGGGGTGATTGGATGAAACATAGATTAGGTTTGGCCCCATCTATGGTGAGGTGGTACATGAAATTCATTGTCTTCGTTCGTAGTTTCATATGTTAATATGAGACATTTCCTTGTTGAGATCCATGAGAATTTGTAGTGATTATTTTGGTGATAT
The DNA here is from genome assembly GCA_034641835.2 of Pinus albicaulis. NCBI lineage: Eukaryota > Viridiplantae > Streptophyta > Pinopsida > Pinales > Pinaceae > Pinus > Pinus albicaulis. Next base: position 11,445 of record JAXQQM020077390.1, on the reverse strand, counting down.
TGTGGTTGTGTTTCCATGGTTTATATGTTGGTTATTTTATGGTTATATGATGTGTATTATTTATGGCTCTTATTATGAATTATTTAGTTATTGATCAGTTCATGAATGTATGGACTAATAAGTGTTGTTGCAACTATGTGGAGAGGGAATAGGGTCTTATTGGTGATTCTCAGATGAATCTCAGACTATCATGATCAGATATGCATTCATGACCTAGTATAGCTTACATGTTTGACATGTGTTTACGAAATGTATAGTATGGAATAGGCATGTCTTGGGTTATTTCTTGTTCAAGTTTTGTATGAAAAGTGTAATGTACACCTCCCCTCACACCTACCCAGGTAACCATCCAACTGAGGTAAACATGAGATAAGTGTAAGTTAAGACAGACTCAACCTCCTTGGTGAATTCAAGGAAGTGGAATCAAAGCAGAAAACCATAACATAGACCTATACCACCTACTATAGGACCCCCAGTGACTATCTGAATCATCCACCTAACTTTCATTGGGTCCCACTAAAATTTTATGAAGAAAACCCCCACAACGCTCCCACAAGCCTGCATGCCTGCATCTGGGAGGATTTTTACACACCCACAAGCCTACATACCTGTGTCTAGGAGGATCTAAACACACCCACAAGCCTGCATGCATGCGTCCAGGGACTAAATTACCCAGACCTATGCCTATGTCCGTGGGATTTTAAGACACTTTTTAAGCCCAAAATTTTAACCACTACACAGAACTTGTTGTAACTTCTGGAATCCATTAAACAAATGATTACAAGACTAATAAACTAAAAACTAACTCTAGGACTAGGCCTGACCACCCCCAACTGGGACTGACATTATGTCGAACAATTGGCATGAATGAAATCTATAGGTCTAAGATACAAGAAAGAGCATGAATGACTTAAAACTCTTATGAAACATTTCAAGAAGGATCACCACCCTCTTCCTTAAACATATATGACATCAATTAGGTCTTGCATCAATTATTTTAACAATTATAAGTAAATACTGAAATAACCATGACATGAACTAGTCATTTAAACATGCTTATAGCCAGCATAACACTATGGAAATATTAGTGAGATAACAACCATTAAATCCACAAATTAATAGGTACAAAAGCAAGATAACTTAGCTTCCATTAAACATAGGAAGATACCAATCAAGTTTGCGACCTCAACATACCACTCGACCATAGAAATCATTGAGCCAAATCTCTCTTCAGTCAATCACCCCCATGCCATATTCCAAACATGAATGTGTAATCTCATGGATAAACCAACCCAAAACACAACCAAGGGAATCCAGAGGTAAAACCACCTCCACCCTCACCATACCTTGATCACATCAAACCCGGTGATCCAATCACAAAACTGAACCAAACTTTGAATGCCATCCGGAATCCATCACTATCCTTGAGGAATTTTTTGTCTCCCTATCTCTCATGCTTTACCGTAATCAAATCCCGGATCATTAGGCCCTAAACAGAGACACCTCCCTCAGTCTTTACCATGTATCCTACCAAAACTGGTCAAGGATTCCTAGGCCTTTAGGAATGAACCTCGATACCACCTCCGCCCTAGATTCCAAAATCTATTTGACAATTCCAAAGCTTCAAACTAAGATCAAACTCCCAACACACCATTGGATCCAAAAATAGGCAAGGCAAGGTTGAAAACCACTGTCATAACCAAGACCATGCCACCAACAGCAAGAGTACCAAACACCAACATGCATAATACATGCATGTCCAAACTAGCTAGGAAATCACACATGCAATATGTTACCTGCAATTATTCCTACTAAAGCTGCTAGATCCTACTCTTCCTTGCTTGATATTTCCTTTCATTTCCTTTCCTTGTCCTTCATTTTCTTTATTTCCTCCTCCTTGGCATAATGATGCATTGTTCCAAGAAAACTCTAAGTATCCAAGAGTATGTGAGAGAGAGAGAGAATAATGAGAGAGCTCCAAAACTGAACCGAAAAAATGTTACACTGAAAAAGGGTACCAACTGATCCTCATAAGCCTTTTTATCAATGAGGCCTCTATTTTCTTCATTTTCCATTATTTTCCTTCATTTTCCTCCTCACTTGAAACCTCTGAACTTTCCCCTTCTTTTTCTCCTAATTTCCTTTATTTTTTAAATAATGTGCCAAAAATAATTCTTTCCTATTTAATGCCTTAGCCATTTCCTTTTCCATTTTTCCTTAGTCATAACCACATATCCAGTGATTCCCACTAAGATATTTTTCCCAACATTCAACTTGGAATAAGTGTCCCTTAACCGTGGTCTTATTTTTCCTTTATTAACTTTTATTACATAAATATTTTAGCTCGGGTATGTTACATAGCCTTCCCCCTTGGGGAACACAATTCTCAGTGTTAAACCACACCTACACCTCAACAAAACTACTGAAAAGAAAACATATTGCTCATGGAGCTTTATAGCTTAGCTAGATCCAATATTTACAATGAGAAAAAACCATGATAACATGACCATATAACATCAATACCGCTTATTGGAGCTTTATAAATTATTTTGTGGTGGTATTTACATCCATATACATAAGTACATATATAAAAACACCATCAAAATATATGACAAACATATACCAAACATCAAACCAAAATTTATTTCCCTCAACTGGAAAACAATGAAGGATACATGGGCCGCATCTAATCAACCATCTCCCATGTAGCTTCATTGGGCCCAAAGTGATTCCATTGCACTTTAACCTGCTTGATGGATCTGTTCATGAGCATGATATGCTTCCACTGCAATATGCATTGAGGTTCTGATTGGAATTCTCCTTCTTGCTCCACCTGCAATACAAACCAATCAATAACATGATCAACATCCTTTATATAGCTTCTAAGTAATGAAACATGAAACACATCATGTACTTTCCCTTTTGGAGGTAGCGCAAGTCGATATTCCATTGGTCCAATCCTCTCAAGGATCTTAAAAGGCTCGCAATACCATGGTTCCAACTTGGCACATGATCTAGTCCTCAAGGATCTCTTCTTGGGCTTAATGTGCAAATAAACATGCTCCCCAACATGAAACTCCTTAAATACCATGTGTTGGTATGCATAATTCTTTTGTATGTCTTGTGTTGCCTTTATATTCTTATTTATAACCAGAATTTCATGTTCCATGTCTGGTCCAATCAGCACCCTTCTAATCAAATCACTCCAACTAATGGGAGTGTTACAACTTCGCCCATACAGTGCCTCGAAGGGAATCATACCCATTGACTCATGATACCCATTTTTGTATGCAAACTAAACCAATGGTAGATAATCTTCCCACTTCATTCCCGATGCATCACATACATCCTCAGCATGTCCTCCAGGATCCTGATGATCCTATTATTTTTTCCATCTATCTGTGGATGATCAATTGTGTTGAAGGCCAACTTTGTGCCCAAACCTGCAAATAACTCCTTCCAAAAATTGGAAGTGAACTTTGCATCCTTGTCTGACATAGTATTCTTTGGGACACCATGAAATTTGACTATGTATCTGAATAACACCTGTGCTACATCGCTAGCTGAGTAGGTAGTCTTCACTAGAATGAAGTGTGCAACATTTTTAAACATATCCACAACAACTATGATGGAATCATGATGTCTCACTATCCTTGAAAAACCTGTGATAAATTCCATGGAAATAACCTCCCATTTCCATTCCAGAATCAAAATAGGTTGTAGTAGACCACCTGGATACCTACACTTTTCCTTCACCTGTTGACAGTCCAAACAGTTAGCCACGAACTCTACTACATCCCTCCTCAGATTCAACCAATAATAGAATCTCTTCACTGCAATCAACATCTTCTAATAGCCTAGCTAACTTGAATATGGTTTCACATGAAACTCCTTCAAGATCACCTTATTGAGCTCACTATTGTTTTTCACATATATCATGTCTCTTGACGTGACCAATCCATCTGTTGTAAGATAATAGTCCACATCCTATACGCATGTACCTGTACCTGTACCTATACCTATACTTGTACCACTACTTGTAATTTGTTGCAATCTATGCCTAAGATCCATATATGTGACATCCTGTTGACATACCTACAAGATCCTATCCTATAAATTTTTCCCATAGGAGGTCATAGCTACATTGTGATTTACCTATATTCATCTGCTAAGAGCATCCACAACCATGTTCTATTTACCTTTGATGTAATTGATCTCAAAATAAAACTTGCTAATCCTAGCCAAGCATCTAGATTTTCTGGCACTCATATTCGACTGGTAAAACAAGTACCTCAACCCACTATGATCGCTCATCAATACAAACCTCATGCATGGAAGATAATGCATCCACATATTCAATGCATGTATGATCTCTTCTAGCTCAATATTATGCATCAGATAGTTCTGCTCATGTCCATTTAGTTTCAGTGTCTCATAGCACATAACCTCTCCATCCTGCATAAGGACTCCACCAAGCCCTCTTTTGCAAGCATCTGTATACACTATAAACTCTTTGTCCATATCTGCGATCTTTAACATTGGAGCATGTGTCAACAACTGCTTAAGCTATTCAAAAATAACTTCGCACTCCTCTTTCCACTCAAAGTTCTTACCTTTCCTTTGCAATGATGTAATCAAATAAAAAATATGTGAGAAGTTCTTGATGAACCTCCTGTAAATAACTTGCTAATCCCGTGAAATATCTCACCTCATCTACATTTCTAGGAGCTTCCCACTCCATGATGGCTCTTACCTTTTCTGGATCCACTAATATGCCCTCCTTGGAGACAACATGTCCCAAGTAATGTACCTCAATCTGAAAGAAGCTACATTTGTTGAGCTTAGCATACAACTTATGCTCTCTCAACAATCTCAACAGCTGCCAAATTCTCGACATGCTCTTCGTAATTCTTAGAATATACCAATATGTCATCAACGAATACAATCAAAAACTTGTCCAGATAAGGACACAACACACTATTCATCAAACACATAAATTTAGGTGGAGTATTAGTCAAACCAAATGGAAATACAACACACTCATAATGCCCATACCTGGTCCTGAATGCAGTCTTGTATATGTCCTCCTCTTTGATGTGTACCTGATGATATCCTGATCTCAATTCAATCTTAGAGAACACTACTTCTCCCTTAAATGGATTAAACAAATCATCAATCATCAGCAATGGGTACCTATTCTTGATAGTCACTTTGTTCAACGGCTTGTAATCAATGCACAATCTAAGAGTGCCATCCTTCTTCTTCAAAAAAAATATTGGTGCACTCCATGGAGATACACTTGGCCTAATGTATCCTTTTTCAAGCATCTCTTTCAGCTGCAACCGTTAATTCTACCAACTCAGGTGTGCTCATTTTGTAAGGTGCCTTTAATGTTGGTGTTTCCCCTGGTACCAACTCAATAGAAAAGTATACTTCCCTTTGAGGTGGAAACTCTAAAATATCTGCAGGAAATACATCCTGAAACTGTTGTAGAATTGGATACCTACTCAAAAAATATACATCCTCAACTTCCTTACCTTTGTTGCTAGATATATGTACTACAAATAATACACACCCTTTCTTGTGACTGCGCTTGGCCTGCATAGCTATCACCATCCTAACTGATGTGGATTTCTTCTTTCCCTTTAAGACTCTTGGTTCCCCATTGTCATCCAAGAAATCACTGGATTTGTCATAACAATCTACCTTGGTCATATGAAGGTATATCCAATCCATACCCAATTTCATATTGTATGATCCCAATGACAGTATGTTCAAGTTCCCTACTGTATGCATACCATTTAACTCAAATGTAGAAGCTCTTGCCCAATGGTGAACTCTTTTCTTCGTACCTATAGCCAGCTACCCTAACCAAGATTTTGCATGCATTTATTTTCTCAAACCACACTTATCCACAAGGTCGGGATTAAAATAACTATAGTTAGATCTAGGACCAATCAAAATAGGAACAAATTGATCACAAATCTTACCATCCATCTCAATGATACAAGCTTGATGATCTATCTTCTTATTTTCTACAACTACATAAATCCATTGAATGTTATGACCAACATCCCCAATTGTTTGTGCCTCATGTGAACTATATATTTGTGGTCTACCACCTTGATACTGCAGACAGTCCCTCTTACCATGATCCTTTCCACATATCCAACACTAAAACGGTGCTCTACCCTCACCTCTAGTCTGCTTCTCTCTAGCTGCCTTCCCAGTTGCATTAGACTTCTTGTAAGGAACCATATTTTCTTTCTCACCTACATCTTATGGTCTTTCCCACTTTGGTGGCCATCTTCCTTTAGCTTTATCATTCCTTTCAAATCACGCTTAGGCTCAAATTTGTGTTTTTACTGCTCATAACAATGCTCCAGCTTTCAAATGGCCTCCTCAAATGATCTAGGCTCATCAAACTCAATCCGGTCTCTGTATGCTACTGAAAACCCACTGATGAATCTATGGACCTTGGCCTTCTCCTCCTTGAGGTAAGGCACATATCTCAACAAATCAAAGAACCTATTAGTATACTCATCATCTATCATGAAACCCATCTGCAACTCATAAAACTCCTTAGCTCTAGCATCATAGTACCTCTCTGACAGGTACTTATTCCGAAATAACCTCTCGAACTCACTCCAAGTCAGTTCCTCCTCATAAATTCTTCTAATTTTCTTCACATATTCCCACTAAATATCTACTTTACCTTTGAGACTGAATGTGGCTATCTTGGCTTTCATATTTTCTAAATAGTCATGCAATCTGAAGAACTTCCTCATACCAAGAAACCATGCCTCTGAATCCTATGATTTCTTCATATCCTCATCAAAGGTATGTGGATTTTATTTCTTAAACTCATATGGAAAATATCCCCTATCACTCCTCCTCCTCCTATATAGCGATGACAATCATGATGCTTGTTAGTACCAGGACTAGAGTAGTACATGTGTCTATCATCTCTCTTATTCGGAGTGTTCGAGAATCGACCATCTCTAATCGTGTCATCTCTACTCGACCTGTAACCACCAAGAGACCTACTTCCATATGCCCCATTAGTTCCATCCTCCTGTCCATAACTGATCCGAAGTGGCCACTCTCGCCGCAAATCTAACAAAATTTGAAGGATTGCTACATTCATATCTCTTCCTTCAAACTTATCAATGTGTTAAATTAGATGAATGCCCAACACCATGCTACTCATCAGATTCATAAGGAAAATATTTTTAGTCTACCATCTTTCTAGCCATATTTTATTTCTTCCTGCAAGGCATCTCATGTCAGCTTAAACCAAATCATAATAAGCCAACGTACATTAGCATTATTTAGGGAGGATATATCATCTGCAACATCCACCAATCAATGTAATACAATATAAACATAATCATAACAACATATAGACTTATAACACATGGTATATCAATGCATAAACATCATTCTAATTAGAGTCCAGTCATCAATTCATGACCACATCAACTACACACCATGAACTTATGCATGAAAACCTCAACCATACCATTGCAAACTTGACCACATGTAAACACCTGACATGTATAACCAGTCATATGATCATGACAACACATTTACAACAACACCATCAACCCTTCCTTGGTGACACCATTTCCACCATGAAAAACACCATGCGGATGCAATAAGTACACATGCCATAACATGAGAAACACACACACAACCTACATGAATACATGACGACGAAAACCTTGAAAACATTAGACTTTTCCCAAGGAGAGTGAAACCATGCTCTGATACCCCCTATAATGTACACCTACGCTCATACCTACCCAAGTAATCAACCAACCAGGGTAAACATGGGATGAGAGGCAGTTAAGACAAACTCAACCTCCTTGGTGACTTCAAGCAAGTGGAATTGAAGCGGAAAACCATAACACATACCTATACCACATGCTAGACTCCTAGTGGCTATCCCAATTATCCACCTGACTATCCCTGGGTCCCACTAAAATTTATGAAGAAACCCCCCCCCTGGACGCTCCCAAAAGCCTGCATGCCTACATCTGGGAGGCTCTGGATGCACCCACAAGCCTACATGTCTGCGTCCAGGGACTAAATTTTCCATACCTATGTCTGCGTCTACTGAATTTAGGGAACTTTTTAAGCCCAGAATTTCTGCCACTGCCCATAATTTTTTGTAACTTTTAGAATCCATTAAACACATGATGAAAAGAATAATAAACCAAAAAATAACTCCAGGACTAGGCCTAACCATCCCCAACCGGGACTAACATTCTGTCAAACACTTGGAATGAATGAAATATACAAGTCTAGGATACAAGACAAAGCATGAATGACTAAAAACTCTTATGAAACATTACAAGAAGGATCACCACCCTCTTCCTTAAACAAATATGACATCAAATAGGTCTTGCATCCATTATTTTAACAATTATAAGTAAATACATGAAATAACCATGACATGAACCAATCATTTAAACATGCTTATAACCAACATAAAGACATGGAAATAAAATTGAGATAAAAACCATTAAATCCACACATTAATAGGTACAAAATCAAGAGAACTTAGCTTCCATTAAACATAGGCAGATACCGACTAGGTTTGGGACTTCCATATACCAACCGACCATAGACATGGCTGAGCCAAATCTCTCTTCATCCAGCCACCACCGTGCCATATTCCAATCATGAATGTGGGATCTAATGGAAAAACCAATCCAAAACACAACCAAGGGAATCCAAAGTTTAAACGACCTCCACCCTCACCATACCGTGATCACACCAAAACCAGTTCTTCGATCACAAAACCGAACTGAACTTGGAATGCCATATTGAATCCATCACTATCCTTGAGAAATTTTCTATCTCCCTATCTTTCAAGCTTTACTATAATCAAATTTGGGATCACTAGGCCCTAAACCGAGACAACTCCCTGAGGATTTACTATGTATCCTGCCAAAACCAGTCAAGGGATTCCTAGGCCTTTGAGAATGAACCTTGAGACCACCTCTGCCCTGGATTCCGAAATCCATTCGACAACTCCAAAGCTAAAAATCAATATCAAAGTCCCAACACACCATAACATCTAGAAAAAGGCAAGGAAATTATGAAAACCACTATCATAACCTGACAAAACCATGCCAACAACAACAAGAGTACCAAATACCAACATGCATAAGCCATGCATGTCCAAACTAGCTAGGAAATAACACACACAATATGTTACTTGCAATTATTCCTACTAAAACTGCTAGATCCTACTCTTCCTTGATTTATCTTTCCTTTCCTTTCCTTTCCTTATCCTTCCTTTGCTTTCTTTCCTCCTCCTTGGAACAATGCTAAATTTCTCCAAGAAAACACTAAGTATCCAAGAGTATGAGAGAGAGATAATAATGAGAGAAATCCAAAACTAAACTGACAAAAGGTACCAACTAGTCCTCATAATCCTTTTTATTAATGAGGCCTCTATTTTCTTCATTTTCCATTATTTTTCTTCATTTTCCTCCTCACATGCACCCTGTGACCTTTTACCTTCCTTTTCTCCTAATTCCCTTTACTTTTTTAAATAAATGTGACAAAAAAGCCTTTTTCCTCTTTAATGTCTTAGCCATTGCATTTTCCAATTTTCCTTAGTTATAACCATATATTTGGTGATTCCCAATAGGATATTTTTCTCAACATTTAGCTTAGAATAAGTATCCCTTAACCGTGGTCTTGTTTTTTCCTTTATTAACTTGTATTACATAAATAATTTAGCCTCGGTCTGTTACAAAAAGCCGTGTCATTATGTTATTTATCATTCTGAGAAGTTACAGGAAGTTCTGGGCAGTGGTCTAGAGTTTGGCTTGGAAAGGTGTCTTAGATCTCGGGACCAAACCCTCTAAACTAGAGATTTTGGGCTATAACTGCATGGAGGCAATGTTGTGCATGCAGTTGGAGGTCTATAAATGCACTTTGGCCTTGTCATGCATGTAGTTGAAGGCTTAGGGTAGTGAAAAAGAGCCTGAACTCAGGGTTTGGTCACCTAGGGTGGTCCTATGGCCTTTGAGTGTCATGTAGCCCTGAGGGATGTTGTGAGTTGTCAATTTTTCAACCCAACTTCCATAACTAGAGCTTGGAAGTTGGGTCATGTCATAGTAACTCTTTGTCTCATGTTTACTATAGTAGGTCAATGAAATTGGGTAAATGTGGGAGGGGGTGGTTATAAGAACCAACAAGGAGGCATCTATTATAACCTATTTTTCCCGCCTTTAGTTAGTGATGTTGGAAAATGTAACTAGGTTTGGTCTTCATTATACTTGAAGTCTAAGATGTAATATATTTGTTAAAAGAAAATAATTTTATTATTGTTGAATTGACTTGTTAAAGCATGCGTTTCATTCTTGGGTTAATGGTTATAGGTCAAGCCTCCATTGAAGGCTTTAGGATTAAGCCAAACTCAATTTGTTATTTTTACTCCTCCATCAATTCATTCTCTTCAGCAAATTACCTACTCGAAGTATTCAAGTCAAACTCAAATAGATTATCTACAATTCAGCTTCAATTAATATAACTCAAGTTGGCCTTACCATAAATTGGAGACAAAATGGTTCATAATGGTCATGTCAGCTCATTTAAGATGGGAAAACTACTATATATACTAGGTTGAGGTTTCACATTACAAATAAAAACACAAAACAGTTCAATTTACCTCTGAAATTTTGGATGGAATTACAGTCAAGCAAGTTCAGAGAAGATTTCAGATAGTGTCTTGGTATTACTACAAGATAGGATTTTGGTTAGATCACATAATCTCGAGCCAATTTCAAAGGAAAGGGTTTAGAAATCATAGTGGATAATTTCAGTTTCTCCATAGTCTCCGACTATCACAGTGATAACAATGTTAAGGGATCGATGCTTCTTTAATGTTGAGGGTTCGATGTAATCATAGTGAGAAGTATAGTTCGATGGCATCACAATTCAGTGACCTTACAGTGATAAGGTATCACAGTGATGATGTCTCAACGTGACAATAATCTGGTGCTCACACAGTGTTAGTTTGTAGACAAAGTGAAAGGAATAATAAGGATGACTTGATGGAGGGAGTCAAGATTAGTTTGTAAGGGTCATGGTCGTCTTGTCTTGGATCTAATGAAGGAAAAATTTTATGACTTGGTTTTTGTAGAGATTATATAACTTATGTGTTATATGTCCAAGATTATCCTAATCTCACACTATTTTAACTTCATGCAAAATACATAATCTATTCCACTATTGATCATCTGTGTAAATTAAACCAAGATTGCAATGCACACATGAAACAATAAAAATTCACACACATTAACACAGTTTTTTAACGGGAAAGCCTGAAGCTGAAAACCCCAACTATCTGTATATAATATATGTCATAGAGATCATGTAACAATCCTCATACAAAGCTGGATGGTTTAAAATCCAAAAAAAAAT
>JAXQQM020061450.1:0-52409 GCA_034641835.2 Pinus albicaulis | reverse complement strand
TTTCAAAGCTAGCCAACTGATCATGCACCAAGGCAAGTGGTTCACCAGGGACAAAGTTTAGCAGAAGTTTCCTTATCTCATGGAAGAACTTAACGCAATGGGGACTATTGCTTCCTAAGGGGGGAGGAATGATCCAGGTGGATATTGGTGGCCACCAGCCTATTCCACGTGGGGCCCCACCATTGCCTCTTTCAGTTTTCATTTTCGGCACAACTTACTATTTTTAGCAGTTTTTCAGGTCCTGAACTTCCAGAGCCGTTTTGAGGCCCTAAACAATGTTTTTTGGGCATCGCGCCTCCAGCTAATATAATTCCGCTCCGGAGCGAATATCATTCCATTTCGGAATGGATATTCGTGGCAAAAGTTGTAGTCCTCGGATAGATCTTTCTAATGATGTATCATGTGCATCAAACAGAGATAGTATGCCAAAGCTACGTCCCTGGGAAGTTGAAACACCAATTTACCCAAACAGGGCCCATAGTGTTGGCGCTTCATCTCCTAGGGTTAGGTTTTTGGATGTTGAGAGTTCTCCATTGTTTCTCAATAATAAATAGGCCCTCAAGCCTCATTGTAACTCAGTTCAGAGGCCAGTAGCCGCCACATCTCTTCTCAGAGATAGCTATCAGTGCCCTAGCTAGTTTTATTTCCATTCTATCTGTAAGCAAATTTCAGTTCTTTGATATTAATGAAATGAAGTGTTATTTCTGCTGCATCTCTGTATTTATGGTTATGTGTTTATTCTATTGCATTCCTGCATAAATCCGGATCAAATCCAACAAATTCTCCATGATAATTATGGGAGATGGTGGGTTTCATTTACTCTCACTATTCTGAATTGTGCAGGTCACGCGTGGGTTATAATGAAGGATGATGGGAAGTGCATGGAAATAATGGTGAAACATTGGGATTTTAACATGTTGAGTATGATGACGCAATCCTTCATCATATTTTGGACATGGGATTTCTCTATATGGAGTAACGGTAATATATTATGCAGTATTTTTTGGTCAGTATTTACCTAGGTGGTCTCTGCTTTGGTCCAGAGTTTGTGGCCAAGGTTCCTAATCATTCTGGATAATTCTCTTATCAAGGTGGTTAGTACATGCGTGGTCAATTGCAGTGAGCATGGTGGTAGTCTGGTGTTATGGGTCAGGAAGTGTGGTAGTGTTTTTATTTCGCTAGTCAAGGGCTCTGAGTGTGCTATGCTTGCCTGGTTCTTTTCTATGTGGGGGGTTCTCAGCTTCCTGGAAGGTTGTCATCCTTGTTGCTTCCCGATTTCTAGTATGAGTGTGCAGAGTAATTATGTGGCTATGAGTTCAGGTTCTAGTTCTTGGGACCTCCAAAGGCCCAGGTCTGGTGGTTTGAGGGAGAGTCGAGCTCGGGTTGGTGGCAATATCAAGAAAAATTGTGAATTATGTGTACAAGAGAACAAGGAATTCAGGGATGGCCTCACTATTATGTAGATGTTCATCCACCAATAGCATAAGGATGCACTAAACATGTAGGAGCAGCAGATAGAGAAGGAGGAGTGCATCCAAAAGCTCGAGGACAAGGTTAATGCACTAAGACATGAAATTGAGCAGCTGAAGCTCAAGTTGGTGAAGAACAGTCCACGAGAAGATGAAGAGCACATGGGACTTGAGCTCAATAATCCTGCTCCGATGGAGGAATATTATATGGCCTCGGTTATTCTAATTTTGTTTTTTGATGGAAAATTACACTTGTATATATCTGTTAAATCAGTTCTGCAAAATATACAGTCATAGGTTGATAACTAAGGGGAACTTTTTTTGTATGTCGGGAAAAATCATTCTGAAAAGGGATGAGAAAATTATATTATCAGCATCCCTAATCAGGCTCAAAATCTTGATGTAATCTCCCAATTTTTGAACGCGTTCAGGCACAATTTATAAATATAGCTACTACTCTTTCTGGTTTTTTAAAAAAAAAAAGTAACAATAAAAGTGATAAGTACTAAAACTTTGATTTTGTGTTCATTACTTATAACATTTTTTGAATTTTTAATGTGCTAAATAAATAAATAAATACGATGTTATGTTAATTAGTAATTTCTGGAAATTTTAATTTAGCCTACCAAGTTACAAAAATAAGTCATATGCCTCTAGAGAATATGATTCATGAAGGTCGTGCAAGTATTAACTATGTTGGTGGTGTAAATTTCATAGTTGTTTGGGGATTATAATAAATAACTTTTGCAATGATATGGTGAGGTTGTACAATGTCTACACAAAGATAATGCATGAGATTTACAAGGGAACACTTATGCAAGCCATGAAAATATAGAAGGAACTATTGTGTGAAACATGCATTAGTGAGGCAAACTAGTGCATGAAACACCAAGATTGCAGTAAATTGAAATTATACACAAGTTAGTGTTGTTTCATCGATGAAAAATGACCTATCTGACTCTATACTAAATCTGCAAATAACTATAAATAAGAAACTAAATAGAAACACAACTAACAATGAGAATTTAGATCAATCACTCCAGTGGAGTCACTCATCTAAAGTTAGGATTTTAATTTATAGAAGTACTACTTATCAACAAATTATCTAAACTTATAATAGACATAATATTAAGAAGAACACAATGCAACTATTAATTTAACCCAATATGCATCAATTAAACAAATTATTTATGAAATTGAATGTAAAATTATCCATTTTCAAATATATAATCAAATTTTTTGTTTCATATTTTATTTTAAAAATTTAAAGATAACAAAACCAAAATATATATATATATATATATATATATATATATATATATATATATATATATATATATAATCAATCAATCAATCAATTTAACATAAACAAATAGTTAATATCCACTTTCCATGTTTAGTAGCATATAAAAAAATCTTTACTAAAATCCATATTCACACATGTGCAAACTTAAGTAATGAAGTGCCTTGTTCTATGTAATTAACATTTTTTATATGCATTTTAAACTCAATGTTTCACAATTAAAAAAAGGATTGAAGTGTGTTACCGATACCATTGTCTTAATAATAAAAAAATTGGAAATGACAATTACATGTCATCTTGATTTGAAATGTCCTCTAATCAAATATCTTGATTTGAAGTAACTATAGGTATTCCTTATACAATGAATCTCACCTCACATTTATTTTATTTAAATATAAAATACAGCTGCAATTGTGATTTGAAAGTTGTACATTTAAAATGAGTGTGGTTAAAATATCGTTTTATTCTCTCATATTCCTTTCTCAAGACATGAGAGTACGTTTCACTTTCCTTAATCAACACAAATTTGGATGAAATACCCTCCTACCATACCCTTTGGATTATACTTTGTCGATACGTGAGAGTACGTTTCATTTTCCTTCATGTTCTTTTTGTTAGCAACACAAATTTGAATGAAATTACCCTCCTACCATATCATAAGTACCATATATTCCCATCAAACTAATCTTCATGTGATTGAAAAGATGGATGGGAAATTGACAATATATCATACATGTTTATCGTACAAATAGAGGTGTGTGAGAATTAAGTGGTAATATTGGTAATTTGAGGTCAGTTTATGCATAACGACATTGTTAGTTTATAAATATAGTTTGAGTAGTATATGAATGTTTCACACAAGATACCATTTTTTTCTATATTCATGCCATTAAAAGGAGGAGAGAGAATTCCATTTGGGGTTTCATGGATGGTGAGGGAAGGCATAATTCTTCTCAGAGAGATTTGCATCAAGAGGTTGTTTGATATTTTGGCAACCAATATCACGCCAGAGTCAAGGTGGATGTAGAAAACCAGATGGGGTACATTCAATTGTATCCAAAAATGTTTAGTGTCGAGTAAAGTGATTATATAGGGAGGTCGATCACATATGATGAATTTACATTAGTTTTAAATTTGTTGGCCAGGGATAGGAGCCCAGGTCTAAACAGGTGGTCTGTCGAATTATTCCTTCACTTCATGGACATCATGGGGTAGGATCTTCTATCAATGGCAAAGGAGTCTCAAACCCATTGTTCTATCATTGGGTCATTAAATGCTACCTTCATCACTCTTATCCCTAAATTTACAAATACTACAACTTTCTCGAATTATAGGTCCATCTCACTCTACAATATTGTATATAAAATTATTTCTAAGATCATTTCAACCCGTATAAAATCTACATTGTCAGAATTCATTTATCTATAACAATTTGGGTTCCTAGAGAATTGACAAAGTCAAGATGCAGTGGCTATTTCCCATGGATGCTTACACTCCATCAAGGTAAAAATAAGGATGTGTGTCTAATGAAAATATATTTTATTAAAGCCTATGATTGTGTTGATTGGGAATTTTTATGAGTGATTTTGCATAGGATTGGACTTTTGGTGTAAATCATGGACTAGATTATGGCATGCATCACTTTTGTGAATTGTGTAGTATCAGTAAATGGGGTTCCATCATGTTTCTTTAAAGAGGATTAAGATAGGGTTTCTCACTCTCCCCTCACTTATTACAACTGGTCATTAATGATTTGATTAGGGAGATTTGGAGGTTCATTCTTGCGGAATAATTTATGGGTGCAGGATCACAAAAAACATATCCATTACTCACCTTACTTTTGTGGATGATGTCCTTAATGTAGGGGAGGCTTCTATTAATTATTGGAAATTTTTGTATCGTATTATTTCCTCCTCTAGAGATGCATCGGGCCTTTACATGAATAAGAAAAAAAATTCTCTAAATGCAACGTCCCCAGAAGAGGTTCTGAAAATGGAGATTGCAAAATTTTTTGTTGTTGAGGTTGCTCCAATTGATAGTGGATTCAAGTATCTTGATTTTATTGTAAAACCAAATAAATATGGTATTATAGATAGGAGTGGTTGATTGATAAATTTGAACAGAGGTTTTCGTTGTGGTCACATAAATGGCTTACTGTGAGGGGTAGATTGGTTCTGATCCAGTCAATTCTGCGGAGTATCTCAGTGTATTGGATGCATCTTTATATGATTCAAAAAAACATCATCAAGTGGATTAATTTTTACATTTCAAATTTTTTATGGGCAGGTTCTAGGGATATCAAAAAGATCCATCTTATGTGTTAAGAGGAAATTTCTCTGCAAAAGGAAGATGGGGAATATGGTATTAAAAACACAGAATATTTTGGGTGGGCTTTGCTTGTAAAGAGTTTGTGGATATATTTAAATGGAAATGGCATACGGTAGTTCATCATCAAAGAAATATATATGAGAAATAAATCCTTCGTGATGTGGATAAAGGAAAGGGCTCGGGTTCCATACTTAGTTTCATATATGTGGAATAATATGGTGAAAAATAAGCACTCACTAATAGGGAATTTGAGATGGGAGATATGTATAGGCACAGAGGTGGATATCGGTTTGGATCCCATTAAATGTTATGTAACCATCTCACAAAATAGAAGAAAAAATATATCAATGACTTAACAATTATCCTCTTTGAGGGGGCAACCTCCTTTACATTACATAAATGAAAAATTATTGGGCGATTCAAATGAAAAACACTCCTTTCTATATATAGGAGTCCAAGGGATCACAATATAATCAGAGCCTACATAACAATAATAATGTAAGGGCACAACAATAACAATAGTGGGCTTCTATGGGGCACAATAATAAGAATATGGGGACTACATGGGCACAAAAATAACAATAAGGGGGATACACTAACATTATAGGGAGCTAACATGCCCCTCTCCTTCAAAAAAAGTGTTGTCCTCAATGCTTGAGTAGATATGGATGCTTCTGTATAACTTTTTCATCCTCACATGTGGAATATTCAGCAGGAAAGTTCTTCCACTTGATGAGATACTCTGAAATTGATTGATTTCATAGTTGTCAAGTTCTTATTTCTATGACTACTTCATGTTCCAATATTATTTTTCCTTCCTCGTCAAGTTCTGGAAATATTGTTTGAATTGGGAGCTTGTCACCTATAACCTTCTTTAAGCATGAAGCATGGAAAACTAGGTGCACTTGAGAAGATGCAGGAAGCTCCAATTTTTATGCCACAGTACCAATCTTTTGCAACACCTTGTAAGGACCATAGTACTTTGGTGATAATTTATTATCCTTCTTAGCTTTCTTGACGGAAATTTGTTTGTATGGTTGTAGCCGTAAAAATACCCAGTCACCTACATCAAAACTTCTTTCGTTGTGATGTTGATCTGCTTGTTGTTTCATTCGATTCTACACCAAAGTGAGGTTATCCTTTAAGAGTTGGAGAAATTGTTGTTGATGCTCGATGTGATCTTACACTGCTTGAACCTTAGAATTTTCTCTTAAAGATGATGTGATGGACAGTGGACGATATCCATAAAGTGCCATAAATGGGGTCATTTTTGCTACGGTATGGAAGGAAGTATTATACCACCATTCAGCCAAAGGTAACCACTTGACCCATTGTGTTTACTTATTAGATACAAAGCAACGAAGATATCCTTCCAAACATATGTTCACTATCTTATTTTGTCCATCATCTTGAGGATGGTAAGATGATTTATGAGTTAATTGAGTGCCTAGACAATAAAATAATTTCATCCACAAATTTCCAGTGAAAATGGTATCTCTATCACTTGTAATAATCTTTGGGTTTCCATGTAGCTTTTGAATTGTTTCCATAAATGCAGAAGAAATTGTAATTGTTTTAAATGGATGAGATAATGCACAAAAGTGTGCATACTTGGTAAGTCTATCAACTACCACCATGATGACACTCTTTCCTTTGGAATTGGGTAAACCTATGATAAATCCATTAAAACCTCCTCCCAACGTTGGCTTGGAATGCATAAAGGTTGTAAACAGACCTGGGTCTTAATTGTCTCAACTTTATTTTGTTGGCAAACCAAACATTCTGCCACAAACTTTTGAATATCATATTTAAGGTCATTCGAAAAAAAATCCTTCTTGACCCTGTGGTAAAAGTTTAAAAATATTGAGTTCCCTCCTAAGGGAGAGGTGTGCAATTCCAAAATAATATTTTGTTTTAGTTGGGAATTCTTACAAGGATATAAGTGATCTTTGTACCATAATGAATAATTTATCCATCTAAATGTATCAGATGTACTAGGATCTTGCTGTAACTTTTGAATGAGTGTGTGACACTTCTTCACCATTCTTCCATTCATCCCTTGCTTTGGTTATCCAATCTGGTTGGATAATATAAATGGTACAAATAAATTCTTCCACATCCTCATACTTTTTTGAGAGTGAATGTGCGACAACATTTTTCTTCCCTTTTTTGTAGATGATTTCAAATTCATAACGCAACATTTTTTTGACCCATTTTTGTTGTTCTTCTGAAAAAAATCTTTGTTCCAAAAAGTATTTAAGACTTTCATGACTTTTTTTCACCTTGAAGTGTCTTCCCATTAGGTAAGGTTGCTATTTCTTTAGTGCATGTAGTATTTCCAACATCTCCTTCTCATAAATAGGTTTGTGTAAATACTTTCCTTTTATTGGAAGACTTTCAAACGCAATGGGTCTTCCTTCTTGCATTCAAACAACACCAATTCCATTTCCTAAGGCATCACATTCCACAATAAAGGTTTTTGTGAAGTCTGGCGCAGCTAAGACTAGTGCTTGGCACATTGCCTCTTTAAGATTTTCAAAGGCATTAGTTGCTTCTGGAGTCCAAGAAAATGCATATTTATTTAGTAATGTTGTTAGAGGTGTTGTTATTCTCACATAATTCTTAACAAACGTGTGATAATACCCTGTCAACCCGAGAAATCCTCACAGATGCTTTATGGTTGTGGGGATTTTTCATTCCTTAATGGATTTAATTTTGTTAGGGTCTACCTTAAAATTCTCATGAGATACAATATGACCCAAATATTCCACCTCATGTACTACGAAGAAACATTTGGAGATTTTTTCATATAATTGTTTCTCCTCCAATAATTTGAGCACACTGTCAACATGTTGAACATGGTCCCTCCAAGACTTGTTGTAGATTAGTATATCATTAAAAAATACTAACACAAATTTTCTAAGGAAGGGTTTGAAAATGGAATTCATCAAACCTTGAAATGTAGAAGGTGCATTGGTAAGAACAAAAGGCATGACAAAAATTCATAATGACACTCATGGGTTCTAAATGTTTTTTTCGTAATGTCTTCGGTCTTCAATCTAATTTGATGATATCCTGAATGAAGATCCAACTTGGTGAAGTAAATTGTTCCATGTAGTTCATCCAATAATTCATCAATGACAGGAATGGGAAATTTATCTTTAATATTGAGTTTTTTGAGCTCCCTATAATCTGGACACATGCACCATGATCCATACTTTTTATGCATTAATACTATTAGAGCCAAAAAATAACTTTGCCTAGGTTGAATTATACCGACCTCTAGCATTGTAGAAATTATACAACAAACATGTATATCATGGATTCAATCCGATCTAACAATTTTCTAAAGCTATATATTGAATCACTTCTACAAATAAATTGTGGAATTAAAAACACAATCGCCAATCACATGAAGCAAAGAAGAAACAAACAAAACACAACACAGAAAATTTCCTGGGGAAAGCTTTCTCCTCAAAACCCCACTATCTTCTATTATATATTTAGCATGGATACATGAAACAATTACATACAACTCTTCTCACAAGAGCCCTCATGTACTTAGCTAATTGTCTCATACTATCCTAGAAAAAACTGACCAAACCTTAGCCAAATCTTAGCCTCTAAACAGCTTGCCTTGCTTGCACAATTCATGTGGAATGCAATCCCTATTATTTATGAATTTTGGCATTCCTTGACTATGCAAGGATCATGGGAAATCCAATGGATTTTTGGTTGCATGGGTGCAACCCAATAATCCTACATCTGATAGTCAACATCCCTTTCACCTAGATCTCAACTGGGTCTCCATTGGGACTGACATGCATGCAGCAAATAATATTAAATCCTTAGTTGCATGTGAGATCACTGATTGTGAATTAAATAATATTTAATTCACTTGATCTCTCACTAGTGTGTCTAACAGTTACAACTAGCACAATTGACTTTAACTCACTTAACTGAGTTAAACTCATTACAACTTGCATTAACTAATGCACCACTACACTTTGAACTCTATTACAACTAGAATTACTCTGCATGCCTCACCAACTACCCTCAACTCGAAATTGATGAGTTAACTGAGTTTATCACACTTAGTTAACTATTACAAGTTATTTTGAGATTATATTATATTTTATTGTCCATCTTAATTAAGGGATAACTAAAATAGGCATGCACCAAATTTAGCCCACACCAGTGTAGGTGTTGCTAAGACCTGTGGTCCCACACTAGTGTAGGTGCTGCTTGGACCTCCTGGTCCCACACTAGTGTAGGTGTTGAAATTTCTTGTTGAACTTCAAGACTCCCTCTCAAAAATAAAGGGATTATCCTTCACCCTGATCCTGCCTCTATGGTATTCAAATTTTCTCCTGGTAAGTGCCTTCATTATAATATTTTCATCCTGATATTATATGGGAATGTACTGAAGTAACATTATGCGCCTCTGCACACAATCTCCGAGATGGTGGTACCAGATATCTATGTGCTTGGATCTATCATGAAATATAGGATTAATCGAGAGTTTAGTGCAACTCTGATTATCACAATGTATCAATGTTGGATCCATCTGAGAACCAAAAAAACCAACAAGGATCTTTCTCATCTAGATAGCCTCACATGCAGCTTGAATTGCTACCATGTACTATGCCTCCACTGAACTGAGTACCACAGATCGTTGTTTCCTGTTGTACCAATAAATTGTTGTCGATCCTATGCTGAAGATACCTCCTAATGTTCTCTTTATGTCTGATGGACTTCCTACCCAATCTACATCCATGAAGCCTTGAAGCCTCACTCCCTCTGTCCGTCTATACCATAATCCATACTCTAATGTGCCCCTCAGGTATCTCAAGAAATGCTTCCCCACCTTCCAAAAGAGCTTGGTAGGCTTAACCATAGCTTGACTCAGCTAGTTAATTGTGTAGCAAATGTTTGGTCTGATGTTCACTAAGTACATCAATGAACCAACTAACCGCCTGTAGAGAGTAGCATCCACTACCTCTCTCGAAGTAGCATCCTCTTTCCTCTAATTTCCTGGAAGAGGAGTGTCCATGGGTTTGCAACTCTCCATGTGAAACATACCTAGTATATCTTTGGAATACTTTCCTTGAGAAAAAAAAATTCCACATTTCAAAACCAAGGAAATGATGAAGGTGTCCCATGTCCTTCATCTAGAACTACCTTGCAAGATCCTCCTTGCATGAGTGTATCAGCTACTCAACACCATTCAAAATTTGATCATCAACATAAAGTACGCTAATCAATATCTTACCCTCAACCACAATCTGGTACATGTTTGCATCAGCCTCACTTTTGGTGAAGCCCAATCCAGTGAAATAGTTTTCAATCCGAGTGTACCAAACACGAGGTGCTTGCTTCAGCCCATACAATTCTCTCTTGAGTTGACAAACATGTGACTCACTTTCGAAGATCTAGAAACCTTTTGGTTTCTCTATGTACACTTCTTCCTCAATAAATCCATTAAGAAACATATTTTTCACATCCATCTGATGAATGCGCCACCCCATCTATGCTGAGAGTGCAAGGATGGATCTAATGGAAGATTACCTTGAAACTAGTGCAAAATTCTCATCATAATCGATCCCCTCAATCTATGAGAACCCCCGGGCTGCAAATCTAGCCTTGTATTTCTCCACACTCCCATCATCAGCTTGCTTTACCTTGTAGATCCATCTAGATCCAACCACTGATTTTTCGACCGGTCTTGGGACAATATCCCATGCATTGATCTTGATAATGGAGTCATACTCCTCCACCATTGCATCAACCCAAATTGGTTGTTGTACTGCCTCCTGAAAGGAAGATGTTTTTGTCACAATACATTTTCTCATAAGAGCCATGTATCTAGTAAACCTATTTGGAGACTATCTGTGTCTGCACTGCGAAGTAGGGGCTCCTACATTCTTTGTTGCATCAAGTATCAATCTATCAACTTCTGTGATGCGCCTTCTACCATTTCTGATGGATGGCTCTGCATGAGTGTTTTCTGCCACTCATGATCCTCTGCATGTGGCTGCTCCACATCTTGAGGCTCATCCTTAGGAACCTATAGTTCCTCCTCTGGATGCAAAACCAACTCCCTCTCAAGGGACAATTGCATGGTTTTCTCCTCATCAAATTTTATATCCCGTCGCACAACATTCATTCTACTGTTTGGAAAATATACCCGATAGTTGTGGGGAGTTTCAGTGTACCCCACAAAAATCCCAATCTCAGTTGTTGGTTCCAGCTTCTTCTTGGCGTCTTTGGTCACATGCACATAAATAGATGAGCCAAAAATCTTAAAATGTGAAACATCAAGTTTCTTACTAGTAAAAGCCTCTTCTGGTGTACTCATGCCAAGTATCCTATGAGGACAACGATTCTGCACAAATACCGTTGTGTTGCATGCTTCCGCCCACATATGCATCGGTAGGCCTTGATTATGCAACATCGCTCTTGCTGCACCCACAATCGTTATGTTCTTTCTTTCAGTGACCCCATTATGTTGTGGGTTATGAGGCACCATCATTTCTCTCTGAATTCATTTTTTGCTGCAGAAGTTCTTGAATTTGTTAGAGATGTACTCACCACCATTATCGCTCCTAAGAGCCTTCACTTGCTTCCCCGTGTCTTTCTCCACCAATGCTTTGAACTCAAGAAACTTTGAGAACGTCTGATATTTCTTCTGCATGAAGTAGATCCAACACTTCCGAGAAAATTCATCAATAATTATCACATAGTGCTTATGATTTTTTGTCAAAGTAACAGAGAATCGTCCAAACACTTCTGTGTGAACTCTCTCAAGGATCCACGAAGCTTGGTTCTCCATCTCATGAAAGGTGGCCTTTACATATTTTCCCATAGTACATCCCTTGCATTTGTCTGACTACGCAAGTGTACCCTTGGGAAGGCCCGTAGAAATCTGCTGCATGACTTTCAAGGCTCCGTGGTGAAGATGGCCCAATCTTCTGTGCCATAACTCACCCTCATCCCAGCTCACCACTTTGTCCGCCTTGCCCATCAATGTTGTGCAAAAATATAAATCCAATTTATAGAGATTCTTAACTCGAATCCCAATCTTCTTGGCTTGTCCTATTGTTTTGTGTCACAGGAAATCTTTTCCTTCACTGAAAACAACATCATAGCCTCTATCCTCCAACATTGAAACTCATACAAAATTTTTCTTCAATCTTGGTATATGCATTACATATTTTAATTGAAAGGGTTTACCTGACTGTCTTTGGAAGGTAATGATACCAATCTCGGTAGCACTGTACTTCCTGTCATCACCCATTTCGATATGCATCTGGAGGTCCTTCTCCTCCAATATATTGAAAATTTCTTTGTCTCTCGTCATGTGAAAGGATGCACCATTATCCAAATACCACACTGATCCCATTGCACTTGACACCATGCATGAAATGAGCGAGAATTCAAGATCAAATTGCGAGGCCAAAGCCTCACCAGCTGCATATCCTGAAGCCTTCTTATTGTTCTTCTTTTGTGGACATTTAGTATCATAATTCCCATGCTCGTGACAGTGAAAACACTTCACTCTGGACATGTCGCGCTTCTTTCCATATTTGGACTTGGATTTGGAATGGAACTTCTTTCCTTTCCCCTTCTTCGCCTTGGAAACCAAAGCACAATCTTCTTCATCTTCATTCTTAGATGAAGATCCATCTCTGGTATTCCATCTGAACTCCTCCTGCACCAAATCCAACCACATTCGTTCCCAATGTAGTAGATTTTCCCTTCCATTGATAGATTCTTGATAACTATGCAAACTCTTGGGAAATCCTAGGAGAGATAGACTCACCAAATCATCATCTGCGACAGTAATTTTAACGCTCCCCAGCTCATCCCAGCATTGGACAAACTTTGTTAAATATTTTGGCATGGAGCCACCTTTCTCCATCTTGATCTTCCTAATTTTATCTTTCAGTGCCAATTTCCTATGGTCACTGCTGCTCTGAAATATATCTTTCAAAGCCTTCCACATAACATATGGTGTGGCCTTACCATGGATACTTGAGACATTGTGGTCTCGTACTCCCTCCAGTAAGATCCTCCTCTCGTTTGTCACTTTATTTTTCCATGCATCAAGATTTGCAACATCTATCACAGCAGGTTTAGGAAAATCATTGTCAATGAATTCCTTCAAGCCATTATGTTCGAGTACTACCTCCATCCTGTCTTTCCAAGCAATATAGTTAGACCTTACTGTTTTGTCCAATCTGCTAGTGTAGATTAGGCTTCAATTTCCTATCAATCTGAGTAGGTACACTTAGAGGTACTTATCTAAAATATATAGATCCAAAATGATTTTGTATCCTAATGAGGGTTTGGTGTAATAGGATTCAATACTCTTTTACAAGAGTTTTTTCCTTTCCTCCTTCCACACTTGAACACCTTCTTAAACAAAACAAATCTAGTTTCCTAAAAACAGAGTTCTATTGTTTGTCTGAGATTCTCTAGTTCTTTTACAAGAACTCAATTCATAGAACCTCTTCCAAGTCTTAAATCAACACACTTATCAATCACAATCATTCAAAACAACAAGCAAGGTAAATAATCTTGAAATCAACCAATAGCTAAGTCCTTTTACAAGGTTCAATCATTAGACTACAAGTTGAGCTCTACAATTACAACCATGATCATTAAACAGAAATGATAAACTTAAGTTTTGAAACATGAAATAGTAAACACAATTCTCAATTCAAAGACTAATATCAATTGAATCTTCGTACAAATACCTTTCACAAAATATACTGGCTTCAATTGACAATTCTAATTCATAAACTTGTAGCACATGAATTAAATAAAAATGTCTAGATATCATATTTAATTATGCAATTGTAAACGAAAAACACAAGGAAGTGTACCAGCTCTGTAGTGGGGACCCTCCACACGTTGCAAACACACCTTAAGATAACTCAGATGAAGAAGATTACTAAATGTAACAACATAGATAACTGAATCTCTGTATTAAACTCTGAAAGTCAATAATTACATAAATCGAGTTTTGAAGTTTGTCACGTAATGTCTCATGTCTAGTTCTTCAATGTTTTCCTTCTAGCTATTTATCATAAAAATACATAACAAGAAGAGGCTATTTGTGTTCCTCAAAATCCTAACTAACTTCCCAAAGGAGTCAAATTAGTACAGATCCCTCTTTTCAAGCAAAATATCAAAAAGAATCAAATATGTTCATTAATTGCTTGGGATTTTCTGCTGAAATAGCTGAAGTTGACCAACGTTGACCAACCACCTGTAGACTTCGAATCTGGAAGTGGATAGATATTTCACCATCCTTTTACATTCAGGAATAGACCCTCGGTCCTCGATTTGGTCAACCTATCATGCAATGTGTCAAAACATGAAGCCATTACAGGAAGTTACAAAAACCTGTAAATTTCTGAAAAATCCTTATTTTAACACAAAAATTCCTAAAATCAATTCCAATGTAAAAATAATAACAATGGCATTACATTAATCAGTTTCAAAGGAATATGAGAGATTTATGAAGGTTAAATGAGAAAATATGATGGATAAAATGAGGTTTTTAGGTGAAAGGATGAGCCATGAAATGGTACCAACATCTCCCCCAAACACAAGACTTTGCATGTCCTCATGCTAACCTGTCAGACTCCTTTGCTTGATACTTCTGCTACCTGCAGTAAAACATCCATTTTCATCTGAGTTTGATATTCAGTCTTCAAGATTTGGTATTTGGCCTTAATAGATTTCTTCTGCCTATACCATTTTCTAGCCCATCTACAGATTTCAATCTTGTTGGTTTTGAGTTTTTATTACTTTTCTCTTCAATTTTTCATTTTCATCTTGAATTTTCTTACTTTGTATTCTCAGTACCTCATTTTCTCTTTTCGCAACTCTTTCAAACATTTCTGATTCCATAAGCTCTTGTTGTAAATCTTGAATTTGTCTTTCTAATTTCTTCTGCTTTTTGTTTGAGAGTTTTTGCTCCTTTGGTTCTTCCTCCTTGCTTTTGATTTCTAGTTCCTGTGTATTGTCATCCTGGGCTTGCTATAGGTTATCACTATCCTGTACTGTCTTGCCTTTATTCCTTCTAGATTTCCTTCTATAAGTGGTGAAAATTTTATCCTTTTCAGCTTTCTTAGATTCCTCCCTTCTCATTTTCCTTGTTCTCATACTGCTGCTAGATAGAGAAAAGGCGTTTGGTCTATACTCTAGAGTTTCATCATCTATCTCAATTATATCAACCATCATTTCTGTAACTTCTTGCTCTTTATGTTCTTCTTCATCAATTTTAATTTCATTAGAGATCAAAAATCTCTTCCATGACATCCCTGTCTTCTGTAGTTCAAATTCAATCAAAATTTTCACCAATCTGAAGTGATATAGGCTTCTATCCATATTACTTCTTTGTTTCTATATGGTTTTAGACATTTTAGTAAAAATTTGTAGAAGAAAATATGGAAGGCTTATAGTACATTCTCCCTTCAGATGCAACAGCGTTTTTATGTGATAAAGATATACTATACTATACCTGCCTTCGCATGTAATAAATTTTTGAAGTACATAAACCATTTCATCCCAAGGATGAACAAGCCATCTTCTGGAAACTCCAATTTTCCAATTAACCGAGGATACTCTAGATCTAGATACAAACTGTGTCCATGATTTCTCCTTAAATTGTTTAGTTTTGAAATATTTTTCACCCTCTGGACTGATGCTTATGGTTTGAGAAATGGTATCCTCTGAAACCCTGAATGAAAGGTTTCCTACTGTGGCTCTTTCTCCATTAAATGAAAAAGAAAATTTCCTAGTGATTTCTTCATTATGTCCATTAAACTTCTTTAAAAATGTCAACCACTGTTTATCTCTCAAAATATTAACACAATCTACATGTATTTTTGAACTATCAAACCTCTCCGGTTCTGCTCTATTCGCCATAAAATTCCTCTATTCCTAATACCCTGTTCCTCATGCTCTGTTTTTTTTTTTTTATTACCCAGGGTATTTAATCAGTTACCTGGTCCGAAGCTACTGCGTTCTTCCTGGAATCTTCTGAGCTGACCTCCATGTATTTGGATATGCCCTGGTTGCTATATCTTCTCCTCTGTCTGAGCAGCGTATCCTGGCAGCAAGCTTGCATGTGTCGGTGTATGGCTGAATTCAAATTCAATCATCTCAGCAATTCTCCCAACGTTTATACAACAGAACCCTTTCTTCTGTGAAGCGAACTAAAAATTCCCCTTTAAAAAAAAAAAATTACACCAACCCCTGTGCATGAAGAACCTCAAAGTCTATGCCTGTGTATTATGGAATGATGTGGTTGTGGTTGCAGAGGACGAAATGAAATGGCTACAGAGGATGGGACGGAATGATATGGGATCGTTACAATGGCATGGTCTTTAGACAAATGTCTCAAATTTAATGTCTAATAAGGCTGCGGAGAGGCCTTATAGACTATCGTTTGTACTGGCTGTCAGTTCATGCGGAATAGGTTAATCTAGATTTGAGGTTTTAAAATTAAGGTTTTAAGAGGGGTTAAGGGAGTATAGAGATAGGCTATAGAATGCAGGTTTGAGGGTTTGGGATTTTTTTAAGAGTAGTGGTATAGGTATAATGGTTAGGAATATAGGTTATATAAGGATTTATGAAACTGACTTCAATAATTAACCATAAATTAATTATTTAAAATTGAAATTAACATAAAGAAATTTAAGTATTAAAACAAGAATTCTTACAGTCCTTTACTAGTTCTTCTTTTGTAATCTCCCTTTGACTAGTTGGCTTTGTGCAGGTATGATGTAGTATTCTTCTTCTAAACATGTCCCTTTCTGGAAATGAGCATGCAACAAGTCCCTCTGATATTTCTTGTTGAAATATGACTTGTTTAATCTTGCAGACATGTTGATGCAGCCTTTGACTTGCTTGGTTTTGTAGACATTTTGATGCAGAACTTATTTTATTTTGCCAACATCTTGATGCAGCTATTGAACTTATGTGATCTTGCTTGAACAGGTCCCTCTGCCATTTCTTAGTAGAACTTTGATAATATTTTGATGATGCACAGGTCCCTCTGTTGATTTGAATTAGAATAGCTTCTTCTTTGAACAATCAATCAATTGAATAAAATAAATCCCTTGCTTTATTGAAATTCTAGAAATGAGGAAATGAAAGAAAATATGAAAAATTCACTTTTTCCTTCTCCCCTACTTATTCATTGACTTGTCCTCAAGTCATTATTTAGAATTGGCAAGAGCAAATGACTTTTACAGAAATGAGAAAATGAATTCTTACCGGCCAATTTCTTGATTTTCCTGTAAGAATTCTAGTTTAGATTGTGCCAGAGTCTGGTTTTCACATCTAAACTTTTATTTTGTTTGAATTAATTTATTGTTTCATTTTTAATTATTTTATATATATATATATATATATATATATATATATATATATATATATATATATATAATATTTGAATAAAAATAGAAATAACTATGGTAAATATATCACAGCTAATTGTTGTACTATCTCAACCTCCTTCTGTTGTGTCACTGTCTAAATGAAATCCTCTTTGCTTATAGGCTTGTGATGAATCTTCATCCTATGTCCATTTACTATAAATGTTCTTCCTTCTTGGTCAATGGTGCTAAGTTTTATTGATCCATTTTCAAATACCTGAACAATTTCATAAGGGCCCATCCAGTGTGTTGTAAACTTGGCCTTATAATCTTTAAATTTGGAATCAAATAGTAAAGCCCAGTCACCTTCTTGAAATTTTTTCTTCTTGATATGTGTGTCATGCCATTGCTTCCTTTGTTTTTGCATAAGTATTGTTCTTTCTAATGCCTGCTAACTCATTTCATCCAATTGATTCAATTGCATGATCCTTTACTTTTTAGCCTCATGAAGATCAATGCCTAATTTTGCAGCCAATTTGTAAGTGTGTATTTGAAACTCAATAGGAAACAATACCTCTTTACCATACACCAGCTGATAAGGTTTAAATCCTGTTGTATCTTTCCATGTGATTCTATAAGCCCAGAGAGAATCCTTGAGCTTATCCTCCCAGTCCTTTTTATTCATTGCCACTGTTTTGGTCATGATTCCTTCCAGAGTTTTGTTTGTAGACTTCACTTGGCCATTGGCCTGTGGATGGTAGGGTGTACTCCTCCTATGCTTGATTTTTTACTTTACAGTGATGTCCTAAACAAATATTGAAGTAAATTGGGTACCTTGGTCTATTACTATTTCTCTAGGCACTCCATATCTGACAAATATTTCTTCAAAAAGGAAATTGACCACTATTTGCTCAGTTGCCCTAACAAGTGCCTTTGCTTCAACCCATTTAGTTACATAGTCAGTACATACTAAGATGTACTTTTTACCCTTACAAGCTGAATTAATGAGTCCAACAAAATCTAGAGCCCATTTTTCAAATGGCTCTAGATGTACTTGAGGTTGTAGTGGCATCTGATATGAGGCAGTTGGTCTGCCCATGCGTTGACACCTGTCACAACTTCTTACATATTTCTTTGAATCTTTGAAAATTGATGGCCAATAATAACCAAGACTAAGGATTTTTAATGTTGTTCTTTTCGCTGCAAAATGGCCACCACAAGGTTCATCATGGCAAGATTTTAATATATCAATAATTTCATCTTCTCTTATGCATCTCCTAATAATCGAATCATAACTAGTATAAAACAATTCTCCATTAACCCATGAGTATCTGGCACTTTTCTTGATTAGTATTTTCTTCTCCTTTGAACTGAAGGATGGAGGTATCTTTCCTGTTGAGAGATAATTAGCTAAATTATCATACCATGGATTGAATATTGAAATTGCAAATAAATGTACATCAGGAAAATAATCTTCAACTGGAATAACTTCACCTAGATTGTGGAGTCAATAAAATAAGTCTGCCACCTGGTTTTCATTACCTGGTCTATCCAACACTATAACATTAAATTCCTGTAATAATAGTAACCATTTGGTGACTCTACCATTAGTTATAGGTTTATTCATTAAGTACCTAATGGCAGAGTGATCAGTATGAATAAATACTTCATAACCAGTTATGTAATGATGGAATTTGTTCACAGAATGTATAATTGCAAGCATTTCCTTCTCATTTACTGTGTGGTTGAGTTCTGCAGGTGTCAGATTCTTACTGATGAAATAAATGGCATAATTTAAAGATTCTTCTTTTTTTCCTAATAAAGCACCTACTGTTGTATCAGATGCATCAGTGGTGATGTGGAAAGGTGTTGGATGTGGAGCCTGATTATCTTGTTTACTTTGTATCACAAAGATTGACCCCTATACCTAAGTAGCAAGGCGGCCGCCGCTTGTAATTAATTACTACGTGGGGGTCCAGGGGGGGCTTAGCCGCTTTTAGAGCAGTGGTCCCTCGGTGGGGTTTTCGGGGGCCCACGAAGCTAAAACAGATGTAAAATTGCCTTGTAAAAGATAGTAATTTCTAGTCAATGTGGGCCTTTCATTAGGCAAAAGATCCTGGACTTAGAAGTTATGTTTAGATTAGGATTTTTGCCCTTAGAAGGCAACCCTCACTTTTATGCTAATGAGGGTATCAGATTATGATGTAGGGTATAGGTGTTTATTCTCGGAGCGAGAAATAGAGAGGGAGACTGTGAGAGAGAACAGAGGATATTACAGCGGATCTACTGCAGGTTTTGTCTCTTCATTTTGTTGGATAATATAAAGGAAGGACTGGCTGTTCGGGGTGGACGTAGCCCAAACTGGGTGAACCACGTATATCTGTGTCTCTCTGGTTTTATGTGTTTTGTGTGCTTGTATTTTCCGCATATTTTATGTGTTTCATTGCTCTGTAATATTTAATTTTCTAACAACCGGTATCAGAGCCGAAGGTCTATTTGGCTGATAAACTCGCAGGAAAGAAGGGTTCCTGGTTCGAGTGGGAGCAATGGCGGACGATGGTAAGTTTAGGGTCGAGAAATTTAACGGCCAAAACTTTGCGCTGTGGAAGATGCAGATGGAAGATTATCTATATCAGAAAGATCTGTACCTACCATTGAGCGGAAAAACAAAGAAGCCGGCGACCATGACAGACGCGGAATGGAACATTCTCGATAGAAAGGCACTCGGAATAGTACGGTTGTGTCTTGCGGCGTCAGTCACCTTCAATATTTCGAAGGAAACAACAACAGAGGGTTTGATGCAGACGTTGGTGAAACTATATGAAAAACCCTCGGCCTCAAACAAGGTATTTCTTATGAAACAACTATTTAATATGAAGATGTCGAAAGGTGGATCTGTTGCAGACCATTTAAATGAATTTAATACAGTTACCAGTCAGTTAAGTTCTGTAGGGGTAAACTTTGATGATGAAGTTAGAGCTCTGTTATTCTTGTGCTCATTTCCACAGAGTTGGAATGGTTTAGTAATGGCCATTAGTAACTCTGTCTCTGGATCTAGTACTTTAAAGTTTGATGATGTTGTTGGTGCTATCCTTAGCGAGGAAATGCGACGGAAAAGCTCCGGTGAGACATCAGGTAATGCTTTGAGTGCAGATTCTAGGGGAAGAAGAATGGAAAGAGGAAAGAGCTCGGGATATCGCAGTAAATCAAGGAAAGGAAGATCCAAGTCCAGATCGGGGATAGTGTGCTGGAATTGCGAAAAGAAAGGACACCTAAAGAAAGACTGTAGATCTCGGAAGGGAAAAGAAGGAGACACACAGCAAGAAAACAATCATGAAGCAAATGTGACAGGTGATGTGTTACAAGATGCTTTGATTCTTTCTTTCAAAAATGTTACCGATTCTTGGGTTGTAGATTCAGGGGCTTCATTCCATGCCACACCTGATAAGAAATATTTTCATGACTATGTTCAAGGAGATTTTGGACAAGTTCATTTGGGT
This sequence comes from Pinus albicaulis, assembly GCA_034641835.2. Lineage (NCBI taxonomy): Eukaryota > Viridiplantae > Streptophyta > Pinopsida > Pinales > Pinaceae > Pinus > Pinus albicaulis. Next base: position 31,414 of record JAXQQM020061450.1, on the reverse strand, counting down.
GATGATAAACCCTGTAAAATTGTTGGAATGGGTAAAGTTATTGTAAAACAACAGAATGGAAACCAATGGCTACTAAAGGAGGTAAGGCATGTTCCAGATCTGAAGAAAAATTTGATTTCAACAGGGCAGTTAGGCGGTGAAGGTTGTGTGACAACTTTCACAGATAAAACTTGGAAGGTCACCAAAGGAGCCCTGGTAATAGCAAAAGGTGAAATGGTTGGTACATTGTATTTATGCAATGGTATTTCTAACTCTGTTAATGCTTTAACTTCCAAAGGAGCAGATGCAGCATTATGGCATCATAGGCTCAGACACATGAGTGAGAAGGGAATGAAGATTCTTCACTCAAGAAATTTGTTGCCAGGATTGAAGAATGTTGATTTGGATTTATGTGAGAATTGCATTTATGGAAAACAAAAGAGAGTCAGATTTCTCAGAGTTGGGAAAGAAAAGAAGAGCGAAAAATTGGAGCTTGTGCATACAGATGTATGGGGACCTGCTCAGGTATCATCTCTCGGTGGGTCTCGTTATTATGTTACTTTTATTGATGATGCAACTAGAAAAACATGGATTTATTGTATTCAGAATAAATCTGATGTATTTGATACTTTCAAGAAATGGAAAGCTTTGGTTGAGATTGAGACAGGAAAGAAGTTGAAGTGTCTCAGATCAGACAATGGAGGTGAATATTGCAGCAAAGAGTTTGATAGGTAATGTTCAGAGCATGGAATTCGTAGAGAGAAGACAGTTCCAAGAACACCACAAGAAAATGGTGTGTCAGAAAGGATGAACAGAACAATCATGGAGCGTGCAAGGTGCATGAGATTGCATGCAATATTGCCTTTACAATTTTGGGCAGATGCTGTAGATACTGCTATTTATCTAATAAACAGAGGGCCTTCAAGTTCCTTGGATGGTGGTATTCCAGAGGAAGCATGGACAGGTAAAAAGGTAAACTAATCTTTTTTAAAGCCTTTTGGTTGTGAGGCCTTTGTCCATATTAATAAAGAAAACAGAACAAAGCTTGAGGCAAAATCAAAGAAATGTACCTTTATTGGATATGGTGCTAATGATTTTGGTTATCGCTTATATGATTATGAAAATCACAAAATCATTAGGAGTAGAGATGTAATATTCAACGAAAAGGTCTTGTATAAGAATCAACTGCAGGAAAAGAAACAGGAAAAAGAAAGAAAGGAATACACGGTTCTTGATGAGATAACCGAAAAATTAAAGGTGCTTGAAAATGATAATAATCAACAACCACAGCAGCAACAACCACCACAACAGCAACAGGCACCTCAAACACCTGAAAGTGGTGTTAGAAGATCTACTAGGATAAGTAGACCCCTTGAACGATACTCTCCTTCATTATATTATTTATTGTTGACTGATTCTGGTGAACCTGAATGTTATGAAGAAGCAATGCAGGTTGAAAGCAGGAAGAAGTGGGAGCTAGCCATGGAAGAAGAGATGGACTCCTTAATGGATAACCAGACTTGGGACTTAGTCAGGTTGCCTGCAGGTAAAACTGCATTGCAGAATAAATGGGTTTACAGGCTGAAGGAAGAAGATGGAGGAAAACAGAGGTACAAAGCTAGACTTGTGGTGAAGGGGTTTGCACAGAAGAAAGGTATTGATTTTGATGAAATATTTTCTCCTGTTATTAAGATGAATTCAATCAGAACTATCTTAAGTCTTGTAGCAGCGAAAGATTTACATCTTGAACAGTTAGATGTAAAGACAACATTTCTCCATGGAGATTTGGAGGAAGAGATATACATGCAGCAACCAGAAGGATATGAGGTAAAAGGGAAAGAAAAATTGGTGTGCAGGTTAAAGAAGAGCTTGTATGGCTTAAAACAGGCTCCAAGGTAATGGTATCTAAAATTTGACATGTTTATGTCTGAACAAGGTTATACTATATGTCACTCTGATCATTGTGTTTATCTAAAAAGGCAAAAATGATGACAGCTATATTATATTTTTATTGTATGTAGATGACATGCTTGTTGCAGGATCTAACATGCAGGAAATAAATGTGCTCAAAAGAAAATTGGAAAATCCCTTTGCAATGAAGGATTTGGGAGCTGCAAAACAAATCCTTGGTATGAGGATAACTAGAGACAGGAAAAATTGCAAATTAACACTGTCTCAGAATGAGTACATAGAAAAGGTGTTGAAAAGATTTAATATGCATAATGCAAAACCAGTTAGTACACCTTTTGCTAGCCATTTCAAACTTAGTAAGGAGATGTGCCCCAAGACCCATGAAGAAATGGAATATATGTCTAAAGTTCCATATGCATCAGCAGTTGGAAGCTTAATGTATGCAATGGTCTGCACAAGCCCTGATATTGCACATGCAGTGGGAGTTGTAAGCAGGTACATGAATAATCCAGGAAAAGAACATTGGATGGCAGTAAAATGGATTCTTATATATTTGAGAGGTACCACAAATCAAGCATTATGCTTTGGTGGTTCAAACATTGCTCTACAGGGATATGTTGATGCAGATATGGCAGGTGACAAAGATAATAGGAGGAGCACTACAGGATATGTATTTACTGTAGGTGGAACAGCTGTCAGTTGGGTTTCAAAAATCCAAAGTGTTGTTGCACTTTCAACAACAGAAGAAGAGTATGTTGCTGCTACAGAGGCTAGTAAAGAAATGATTTGGTTACAAAGGTTTATGGGTGAATTGGGTAAGAAGCATGATATGGGGACATTATATAGTGATAGCCAAAGTGTCATTCATCTTGCAAAGAACTCAACATTTAATTCTAGGACTAAACACATACATATCAAGTACCATTTCATACGGTCAGTATTGGAAGATGGAGAGTTGAAGCTGGAAAAGATACACACTAGCCAGAATCCTGCAGATATGCTAACAAAAGTTGTAACTAGGGAGAAACTGAGAATGTGCTCAGTTTCAATTGGTCTTCAAGGATGACGATGAAGATGAGGAATAGCCAGGTCCAAAGAGGAGTCATTGTCCAACAAATGAAGCAGGGATGGAGTTGCTACAATCAGTCTCCAAGTGGGAGATTGTTGGGTGTGGAGCCTGATTATCTTGTTTACTTTGTATCACAGCATTGGACCCCTGTACCTTAAAAAGGGGCGGCAACGCCGCCCGTAATTCATTGCTGCCGTGGGGGGTCCATGGGGGGCGGCAGCGCTTTTTGGAGCCCCCCCTTGGTAGGGGTTTTCGGGGGCAGCGCCCCCAAAGCTAAAAATAGATGTAAAATTTCCTTGTAAAAGTATAGAAATTTCTAATCAATCTAGGCCGTTCATTAGGCAAAATATCTGAAAGTAGAAGTTATGTTTAGAATAGGGTTTTTTGCCCTAGAAGGCAACCCCTCACTTTTATGAGGGAATTTTATTGTGGTTGTGCAGTGTGTGTGTATTCTCGGAGTGAGAAATAGAGAGGGAGACTGTGAGAGAGAACAGAGGATATTACAGTGGATCTGCTATAGGTTTTGTCTCTTCATTTTTGCTGGATAATAGAAAGGAAGGACTGGCTGTTCGGGGTGGACGTAGCCCAAACTGGGTGAACCACGTATATCTGTCTCTTAAGTTTATGTGTTTTGTGTGCTTTTATTTTCCGCATATTTTACGTGTTGCATTGCTCCATAATATATAATTTTCTAACAACTGGTATCAGAGCCGAAGGTATATTTGGCTGATAAACTCGCAGGAAAGAAGGGTTCCCGGTTCGAGTGGGAGAAATGGCGAACGATGGTAAGTTTAGGGTCAAGAAATTTAATGGCCAAAACTTCCCGCTGCGGAAGATGCAGATGGAAGATTATCTGTATCAGAAAGATCTGTACCTACCATTGAGTGTAAAAACAAAGAAGCCGGTGGCCATGACAGACGTGGAATGGAACATTCTTGATAGAAAGGCACTCGGAACAGTACGGTTGTGTCTTGCGGCGTCAGTCACCTTCAATATTTCTAAGGAAACAAAAACAGAGGGTTTGATGCAGACGTTGGCGAAACTATATGAAAAACCCTCGGCCTCAAACAAGGTATTTCTTATGAAACGACTATTTAATATGAAGATGTCGGAAGGTGAATCTGTTGCAGACCATTTAAATGAATTTAATACAGTTACCAGTCAGTTAAGTTCTGTAGGGGTAAACTTTGATGATGAAGTTAGAGCTCTGTTATTCTTGTGCTCATTGCCATAGAGTTGGAATGGTTTAGTAATGGCCATTAGTAACTCTGTCTCTGGATCTAGTACTTTAAAGTTTGATGATGTTGTTGGTGCTATCCTTAGCAAGGAAATGCGACGAAAAAGCTCCGGTGAGACATCAGGTAATGCTTTGAGTGCAGAGTCTAGGGGAAGAAGAATGGAAAGAGGAAAGAGCTCGGGATATCGCAGTAAATCAAGGAAAGGCAGATCCAAGTCCAGATCAGGAATAGTGTGCTGGAATTGCGGAAAGAAAGGACACCTAAAGAAAGACTGTAGATCTCGGAAGGGAAAAGAAGGAGACACACAACAAGAAAACAATCATGAAGAAAATGTGACAAGTGATGTGTTACAAGATGCTTTGATTCTTTCTTTCGAAAATGTTACTGATTCTTGGGTTGTAGATTCAAGGGCTTCATTCCATGCCACACTTGATAAGAAATATTTTCATGACTATGTTCAAGGAGATTTTGGACAAGTTCGTTTGGGTGATGATAAACCCTGTAAAATTGTTGGAATGGGTAAAGTTCTTGTAAAAAAACAAAATGGAAACCAATGGCTACTAAAGGAGGTAAGGCATGTTCCAGATCTGAAGAAAAATTTGATTTCAACAGGGCAATTAGGCAATGAAGGTTGTGTGACAACTTTCACAGATAAAACTTGGAAGGTCACCAAAGGAGCGCTGGTAATAGGAAAAGGTGAAAAGGTTGGTACATTGTATTTATGCAATGGTATTTTTAACTTTGTTAATGCTTTAACTTCCAAAGGAGCAGATGCAGCATTATGGCATCATAGGCTCGGACACATAGTGAGAAGGGAATGAATATTCTTCACTCAAGAAATTTGTTGCCAGGATTGAAGAATGTTGATTTGGATTTCTGTGAGAATTGCATTTATGGAAAAGAAAAGATAGTCAGATTTCTCAGAGTTGGGAAAGAAAAGAAGAGTGAAAAATTGGAGCTTGTGCATACAGATGTATGGGGACCTGCTCAGGTATCATCTCTCAGTGGCTCTCATTATTATGTTACTTTTATTGATGATGAAACTAGAAAAACATGGATTTATTGTATTCAGAATAAATCTGACGTATTTGATACTTTCAAGAAATGGAAAGCTTTGGTTGAGATTGAGACAGGAAATAAGTTGAAGTGTCTCGGAACAGACAATGGAGGTGAGTATTATAGCAAAGAGTTTGATAGGTATTGTTCAGAGCATGGAATTCGTAGAGAGAAGACAGTTCCAAGAACACCACAAGAAAATGGTGTGTCAGAAAGGATGAACAGAACAATCATGGAGCGTGCAAGGTGCATGAGATTGCATGCAGGATTGCCTTTACAATTTTGTGCAGATGTTGTAGATACTGTTGTTTATCTCATAAACAGAGGGCCTTCAAGTTCCTTGGATGGTGGTATTCTAGAGGAAGCATGGACAGGTAAAAAGGTAAACTACTCTTTTTTAAAGCCTTTTGGTTGTGAGGCCTTTGTCCATATTAATAAAGAAAATAGAACAAAGCTTGTGGCAAAATCAAAGAAATGTACCTTTATTGGATATGGTGCTAATGATTTTGGTTATCGCTTACATGATTATGAAAATCACAAAATCATTAGGAGTAGAGATGTAATATTCAATGAAAAGGTCTTGTATAAGAATCAACTACAGGAAAAGAAACAGGAAAAATAAAGCAAGGAATACACAGTTCTTGATGAGATAACTGAAAAATTAAAGGTGCCTGAAAATGATAATAATCAACAACCACAGCAGCAGCAACCACCACAACAGCAACAAGCACCTCAAACACCTGAAAGTGGTGTTAGAAGATCTACCAGGATAAGTAGACCCCCTGAACGATACTCTCCTTCATTATATTATTTATTGTTGATTGATTCTGGTGAACCTGAATGTTATGAAGAAGTAATGCAGGTTGAAAGCAGGAAGAAGTGGGAGCTAGCCATGGAAGAAGAGATGGACTCCTTAATGCATAACCAGACTTGGGACTTAGTCAGGTTGCCTGCAGGTAAAACTACATTGTAGAATAAATGGGTTTACAGGTTGAAGGAAGAATATGGAGGAAAAAAGAGGTACAAAGCTAGACTTGTGGTGAAGGGGTTTGCACAGAAGAAAGGTATTGATTTTGATGAAATATTTTCTCCTGTTGTTAAAATGAATTCAATCAGAACTATTTTAAGTCTTGTAGCAGCGGAAGATTTACATCTTGAACAGTTAGATGTAAAGACAACATTTCTCCATAGAGATTTGGAGGAAGAGATATACATGCAGCAACCAGAAGGATATGAGGTCAAAGGGAAAGAAAAATTGGTGTGCAGGTTAAAGAAGAGCTTGTATGGCTTAAAACAGGCTCCAAGGCAGTGGTATCTAAAATTTGACAAGTTTATGTCTGAACAAGGTTATACTAGATGTCAGTTTGATCATTGTGTTTATCTAAAAAGGCAAAATGATGGCAGCTATATTATATTGTTATATTATGTAGATGACGTGCTTGTTGCAGGATCTAACATGCAGGAAATAAATGTGCTCAAAAGAAAATATGCAAATTCCTTCGCAATGAAGGATTTGGGAGCTGCAAAACAAATCCTTGGTATGAGGATAGCTAGAGACAGGAAAAATTTCAAATTAACACTGTCTTAGAATGAGTACATAGAAAAGGTGTTGAAAATATTTAATATGCAAAATGCAAAACCAGTTAGTACACCTTTTGCTAGCCATTTCAAACTTAGTAAGGAGATGTGCCCCAATACCCACGAAGAAATGGAATATATGTCTAAATTTCCATATGCATCTGCAGTTGAAGAAATGGAATATATGTCAGTATTGGAAGATGGAGAGTTGAAGCTGGAAAAGATGCACACTAGCCAGAATCCTGCAGATATGCTAACAAAAGTTGTAGCTAGGGAGAAACTGAGAATGTGCTATGTTTCAATTGGTCTTCAAGGATGAAGATGAAGATGAGGAATAGCCAGGTCCAAAGAGGAGTCATTGTCCAACAAATGAAGCAGCGATGGAGTTGCTACAATCAGTCTCCAAGTGGGAGATTGTTGGGTGTGGAGCCTGATTATCTTGTTTACTTTGTATCACAGCATTGGACCCCTGTACCTTAAAAAGGGGCGGCAACGCCGCCCGTAATTAATTGCTGTCGTGGGGGGTCCAGGGGGGGCGACAGCGCTTTTCGGAGCCCCCCCCTGGTGGGGGTTTTCGGGGGAAGCGCCCCCGAAGCTAAAAACAAATTTAAATTGCCTTGTAAAAGTATAGTAATTTCTAGTCAATCTGGGCCGTTCATTAGGCAAAATATCTGACGGTAGAAGTTATGTTTAGATTAGGGTTTTTTGCCCTAGAAGGCAACCCCTCACTTTTATGAGGGCATTGTATTGCGGCTGTGCAGTGTGTGTGTATTCTCGGAGCGAGAAATAGAGAGGGAGACTGTGAGAGAGAACAGAGGATATTACAGCGTATCTGCTGTAGGTTTTGTCTCTTCATTTTTGCTGGATAATAGAAAGGAAGGACTGGCTGTTCAGGGTGGACGTAGCCCAAACTGGGTGAACCACGTATATCTGTATCTCTCTAGTTTTATGTGTTTTGTGTGCTTTTATTTTCCGCATATTTTATGTGTTTCATTGCTCCATAATATATAATTTTCTAACAATTGGTATCAGAGCCGAAGGTATATTTGGCTGATAAACTCGCAGGAAAGAAGGGTTCCTAGTTCAAGTGTGAGCAATGGCGGACGATGGTAAGTTTAGGGTCGAGAAATTTAACGGCCAAAACTTCCCGCTGTGGAAGATGCAGATGGAATATTATATGTATCAGAAAGGTCGGTACCTACCATTGAGTGGAAAAACAAAGAAGGCGGTGGCCATGACAGATGCGGAATGGAACATTCTTGATAGAAAGGCACTCGGAACAGTACGGTTGTGTCTTGCGGCGTCAATTACCTTCAATATTTCGAAGGAAACAAAAACAGAGGGTTTGATGCAGATGTTGGCGAAACTATATGAAAAACCCTCGTCCTCAAACAAGGTATTTTTTATGAAACGACTATTTAATATGAAGATGTCGGAAGGTGGATCTGTTGCAGACCATTTAAATGAATTTAATACAGTTACCAGTCAGTTAAGTTCTGTAGGGGTAAACTTTGACGATGAAGTTAGAGCTCTGTTATTCTTGTGCTCATTGCCAAAGAGTTGGAATGGTTTAGTAATGGCCATTAGTAACTTTGTCTTTGGATCTAGTACTTTAAAGTTTGATGATGTTGTTGGTGCTATCCTTAGCGAGGAAATGCGACGGAAACGCTCCGGTGAGACATCGGGTAATTCTTTGAGTGCAGAGTCTAGGGGAAGAATAATGGAAAGAGGAAAGAACTCGAGATATCGCAGTAAATCAAGGAAAGGAAGATCCAAGTCCAGATCAGGAATAGTGTGCTGGAATTGCGGAAAGAAAGGACACCTAAAGAAAGACTGTAGATCTCGGAAGGGAAAAGAAGGAGACACATAGCAAGAAAACAATCATGAAGCAAATGTGACAGGTGATGTGTTACAAGATGCTTTGATTCTTTCTTTTGAAAATGTTACTGATTCTTGGGTTGTAGATTCAGGGGCTTCATTCCATGCCACACCCGATAAGAAATATTTTCATGACTATGTTCAAGGAGATTTTGGACAAGTTTGTTTGGGTGATGATAAACCCTGTAAAATTGTTGGAATGGGTAAAGTTCTTGTAAAACAACAGAATGGAAACCAATGGATACTAAAGGAGGTAAGGCATGTTCCAGATCTGAAGAAAAATTTGATCTCAACAAGGCAGTTAGGCAGTGAAGGTTGTGTGACAACTTTCACAGATAAAACTTGGAAGGTCACCAAAGGAGCGTTGGTAATAGCAAAAGGTGAAAAGGTTGGTACATTGTATTTATGCAATGGTATTTCTAACTCTATTAATGCTTTAACTTCCAAAGGAGCAGATGCAGAATTATGGCATCATAGGCTCGGACACATGAGTGAGAAGGGAATGAAGATTCTTCACTCAAGAAATTTGTTGCCAGGATTGAAGAATGTTGATTTGGATTTCTGTGAGAATTGCATTTATGGAAAACAAAAGAGAGTTAGATTTCTCAGAGTTGGGAAAGAAAAGAAGAGTGAAAAATTGGAGCTTGTGCATACAGATGTATGGGGACCTGCTCAGGTATCATCTCTCGGTGGCTCTTGTTATTATGTTACTTTTATTGATGATGAAACTAGAAAAATATGGATTTATTGTATTCAGAATAAATCTGACGTATTTGATACTTTCAAGAAATGGAAAGCTTTGGTTGAGATTGAGACAGAAAATAAGTTGAAGTGTCTCAGATCAGATAATCGAGGTGAGTATTACAGCAAAGAGTTTGATAGGTATTGTTCAGAGCATGGAATTCGTAGAGAGAAGACAGTTCCAAGAACACCACAAGAAAATGGTGTGTCAGAAAGGATGAACAGAACAATCATGGAGTGTGCAAGGTGCATGAGATTGCATGCAGGATTTCCTTTACAATTTTGGGTAGATGCTGTAGATACTGTTGTTTATCTAATAAACAGAGGGCCTTCAATTTCCTTGGATGGTGGTATTCCAGAGGAAGCATGGACAGGTAAAAAGGTAAACTACTCTTTTTTAAAGCCATTTGGTTGTGAGGCCTTTGTCCATATTAATAAAGAAAATAGAACAAAGCTTGAGACAAAATCAAAGAAATGTACCTTTATTGGATATGGTGCTAATGATTTTGGTTATCGCTTATATGATTATGAAAATCACAAAATCATTAGGAGTAGAGATGTAATATTCAATGAAAAGGTCTTGTATAAGAATCAGCTGCAGGAAAAGAAACAGGAAAAAGAAAGCAAGAAATACACGGTTCTTGATGAGATAACCAAAAAATTAAAGGTGCCTGAAAATGATAATAATCAACAACCACAACAGCAACAGGCACCTCAAACACCTGAAAGTGGTGTTAGAAGATCTACCAGGATAAGTAGACCCCCTGAACGATACTCTCCTTCATTATATTATTTATTGTTGACTGATTCTGGTGAACCTGAATGTTATGAAAAAGCAATGCAGGTTGAAAGCAGGAAGAAGTGGGAGCTAGCCATGGAAGAAGAGATGGACTCCTTAATGCATAACCAGACTTGGGACTTAGTCAAGTTGCCTGCAGGTAAAACTACATTGCATAATAAATGGGTTTACAGGCTGAAGGAAGAAGATGGAGGAAAACAGAGGTACAAATCTAGACTTGTGGTGAAGGGGTTTGCACAGAAGAAATGTATTGATTTTGATGAAATATTTTCTCTTGTTGTTAAGATGAATTCAATCAGAATTATCTTAAGTCTTGTAGCAGCGGAAGATTTACATCTTGAACAGTTAGATGTAAAGACAGCATTTCTCGATGGAGATTTGGAGGAAGAGATATACATGCAGCAACCAGAAGGATATGAGGTAAAAGGGAAAGAAAAATTGGTGTGCATGTTAAAGAAGAGCTTGTATGGCTTAAAATAGGCTCCAAGGCAGTGGTATCTAAAATTTGACAAGTTTATGTCTGAACAAGGTTATACTAGATGTCACTCTGATCATTGTGTTTATCTAAAAAGGCAAAATGATGATAGCTATTTATATTGTTATTGTATGTAGATGACATTCTTGTTGCAGGATCTAACATGCAGGAAATAAATGTGCTCAAAAAAAAATTGGCAAATTCCTTTGCAATGAAGGATTTGGGAGCTGCAAAACAAATCCTTGGTATGAGGATAACTAGAGACAGGAAAAATCGCAAATTAACATTGTCTCAGAATGAGTACATAGAAAAGGTGTTGAAAATATTTAATATGCATAATGCAAAACCAGTTAGTACACCTTTTGCTAGCCATTTCAAACTTAGTAAGGAGATGTGCCCAAAGACCCAAGAAGACATGGATTATATGTCTAAAGTTCCATATGCATCTGCAGTTGGAAGCTTAATGTATGCAATGGTCTACACAAGGCCTGATATTGCACATGCAGTGGGAGTTGTAAGCAGGTACATGAATAATCCAGGAAAAGAACATTGGATGGCAATAAAATGGATTCTTAGATATTTGAGAGGTAGCACAAATCAAGCATTATGCTTTGGTGGTTCAAACATTGCTCTACAGGGATATGTTGATGCAGATATGGCAGGTGACAGAGATAACAGGAGGAGCACTACAGGATATGTATTTACTGTAGGTGGAACAGATGTCAGTTGGGTTTCAAAAATCCAAAGTGTTGTTGCACTTTCAAAAACAGAAGCAGAGTATGTTGCTGCTACAGAGGCTAGTAAAGAAATGATTTGGTTACAAAGGTTTATGGGTGAATTGGTTAAGAAGCATGATATGGGCACGTTATATAGTGATATCCAAAGTGCCATTCATCTTGCAAAGAACTCAGCATTTCATTCCAGGACTAAACACATACATCTCAAGTACCATTTCATACGGTCAGTATTGGAAGATGGAGAGTTGAAGCTGGAAAAGATACACACTAGCCAGAATCCTGCAGATATGCTAACAAAAGTTGTAACTAGGGAGAAACTGAGAATGTGCTAAGTTTCAATTGGTCTTCAAGGATGATGATGAAGATGAGGAATAGCCAGGTCCAAAGAGGAGTCATTTTCCAACAAATGAAGCAGCGATGGAGTTACTACAATCAGTCTCCAAGTGGGAGATTGTTGGGTGTGGAGCCTGATTATCTTGTTTACTTTGTATCACAGCATTGGACACCTATACCTTAAAAAGGGGCGGCAACGCCGCCCGTAATTAATTGCTGCCGTGGGGGGTCCAGGGGGGGGCGGCAGCGCTTTTTGGAGCCCCCCCCTGGCGGGGGTTTTCGGGGGCAGCACCCCCGAAGCTAAAAATAGATTTTAAATTGCCTTGTAAAAGTATAGTAATTTCTAGTCAATATGGGCCGTTCATTAGGCAAAAGATTTGACGGTAGAAGTTATGTTTAGATTAGGGTTTTTTTCCCCAGAAGGCAACCCCTCACTTTTATGAGGGCATTGTATTGCGGCTGTGCAGTGTGTGTGTATTCTCGAAGTGAGAAATAGAGAGGGAGACTGTGAGAGAGAACAGAGGATATTATAGTAGATCTGCTGTAGGTTTTGTCTCTTCATTTTTGCTGGATAATAGAAAGGAAGGACTGGCTGTTCGGGGTGGACCTAGCCCAAACTGGGTGAGCCACGTATATCTTTGTCTCTCTAGTTTTATGTGTTTTGTGTGCTTTTATTTTCCGCATATTTTATGTGTTGCATTGCTCCATAATATATAATTTTCTAACAACTGGTATCAGAGCCGAAGGTATATTTGGTTTATAAACTCGCAGGAAAGAAGGGTTCCTGGTTCGAGTGGGAGCAATGGCGGACAATGGTAAGTTTAGGGTCAAGAAATTTAACGGCCAAAACTTCCCGCTGTGGAAGATGTAGATGGAAGATTATCTGTATCAGAAAGATCTGTACCTACCATTGAGCGGAAAAACAAAGAAGTCGGCGGCCATGACAGACGCGGAATGGAACATTCTTGATAGAAAGGCACTCGGAACAGTACAGTTGTGTCTTGCGGCATTAGTCGCCTTCAATATTTCGAAGGAAACAACAACAGAGGGTTTGATGCAGACGTTGGTGAAACTATATGAAAAACCCTCGGCCTCAAACAAGGTATTTCTTATGAAATGACTATTTAATATGAAGATGTCAGAAGGTGGATCTGTTGCAGACCATTTAAATGAATTTAATACAGTTACCAGTCAGTTAAGTTCTGTAGGGGTAAACTTTGATGATGAAGTTAGAGCTCTGTTATTCTTGTGCTCATTTCCAGAGAGTTGGAATGGTTTAGTAATGGCTATTAGTAACTCTGTCTCTGGATCTAGTACTTTAAAGTTTGATGATGTTGTTGGTGCTATCCTTAGCGAGGAAATGCGACGGAAAAGCTCCGGTGAGACATTGGGTAATGCTTTAAGTGCAGAGTCAAGGGGAAGAAGAATGGAAAGAGGAAAGAGCTCAGGATATCACAGTAAATCAAGGAAAGGTAGATCCAAGTCCAGATCAGGAATAGTGTGCTGGAATTGCGGAAAGAAAGGACACCTAAAGAAAGATTGTAGATCTCGGAAGGGAAAAGAAGGAGACACACAGCAAGAAAATAATCATGAAGCAAATGTGACAGGTGATGTGTTACAAGATGCTTTGATTCTTTCTTTAGAAAATGTTACTAATTCTTGGGTTGTAGATTCAGGGGCTTCATTCCATGCCACACCTAATAAGAAATATTTTCATGACTATGTTCAAGGAGATTTTGGACAAGTTCATTTGGCTGATGATAAACCCTTTAAAATTTTTGGAATGGGTAAAGTTCTTGTAAAACAACAGAATGGAAACCAATGGCTACTAAAGGAGGTAAGGCATGTTCCAGATCTGAAGAAAATTTTGATTTCAACAGGGCAGTTAGGCAGTGAAGGTTGTGTGACAACTTTCACAGATAAAACTTGGAAGGTCACCAAAGGAGCGATGGTAATAGCAAAAGGTGAAAAGGTTGGTACATTGTATTTATGCAATGGTATTTCTAACTCTGTTAATGCTTTAACTTCCAAAGGAGCAGATGCAGCATTATGGAATCATAGGCTCGGACACATGAGTGAGAAGGGAATGAAGATTCTTCACTCAAGAAATTTGTTGCCAGGACTGAAGAATGTTGATTTGGATTTCTTTGAGAATTGAATTTATGGAAAACAAAAGAGAGTCAGATTTCTCAGAGTTGGGAAAGAAAAGAAGAGTGAAAAATTGGAGCTTGTGCATACAAATGTATGGGGACCTGCTCAGGTATCATCTCTCAGTGGCTCTCATTATTATGTTACTTTTATTGATGATGAAACTAGAAAAACATGGATTTATTGTATTCAGAACAAATCCGACATATTTGATACTTTCAAGAAATGGAAAGCTTTGGTTGAGATTGAGACAGGAAAGATGTTGAAGTTTCTCAGATCAGACAATGGAGGTGAGTATTGCAGCAAAGAGTTTGATAGGTACTGTTCAGAGCAAGGAATTCGTAGAGAGAAGACAGTTCCAAGAACACCACAAGAAAATGGTGTGTCAGAAAGGATGAACAGAACAATCATGGAGCATGCAAGGTGCATGAGATTGCATGCAGGATTGCCTTTACAATTTTGGGCAGATGCTGTAGATACTGTTGTTTATCTAATAAACAGAGGGCCTTCAAGTTCTTTGGATGGTGGTATTCCAGAGGAAGCATGGACAAGTAAAAAGGTAAACTACTCTTTTCTAAAGCCTTTTGGTTGTGAGGCCTTTGTCCATATTAATAAAGAAAATAGAACAAATCTTGAGGCAAAATCAAAGAAATGTACCTTTATTGGATATGGTGCTAATGATTTTGGTTATCGCTTATATGATTATGAAAATCACAAAATCATTAGGAGTAGAGATGCAATATTCAATGAAAAGGTCTTGTATAAGAATCAGCTGCAGGAAAAGAAATAGGAAAAAGAAAGCAAGGAATACACAGTTCTTGATGAGATAACCGAAAAATTAAAGGTGCCTGAAAATGATAATAATCAACAACCACAGCAGCAGCAACCACCACAACAGCAACAGGCACCTCAAACACCTGAGAGTGGTGTTAGAAGATCTACCAGGATAAGTAGACCCCCTGAACGATACTCTCCTTCATTATATTATTTATTTTTGACTAATTCTGGTGAACCTAAATGTTATGAAGAAGCAATGCAGGTTGAAAGCAGGAAGACATGGGAGCTAGCCATGGAAGAAGAGATGGACTCCTTAATGCATAACCAGACTTGGGACTTAGTCAGGTTGCCTGCAGGTAAAACTACATTACAGAATAAATGGGTTTACAGGCTGAAGGAAGAAGATGGAGGAAAATAGAGGTACAAAGCTAGACTTGTGGTGAAGGGGTTTGCACAAAAGAAAGGTATTGCTTTTGATGAAATATTTTCTCTTGTTGTTAAGATGACTTCAATCAAAACTATTTTAAGTCTTGTAGCAGCGGAAGATTTACATCTTGAATAGTTAGATGTAAAGACGCATTTCTCCATGGAGATTTGGAGGAAGAGATCTATATGGAGCAACCAAAAGGATATGAGGTCAAAGGGAAAGGAAAATTAGTGTGCAAGCTAAACAAGAGTTTGTATGGCTTAAAACAGGCTCCAAGGCAGTGGTATCTAAAATTTGACAAGTTTATGTATGAACAAGGTTATACTAGATGTCACTCTGATCATTGTGTTTATCTGAAAAAGCAAAATGATGGCAGCTATATTATATTGTTATTGTATGTAGATGACATGCTTGTTGCAAGGTCTAACATGCAGGAAATAAATGTGCTCAAAAGAAAATTGGCAAATTCATTTGCAATGAAGTATTTGGGAGCTGCAAAACAAATCCTTGGTATGAGGATAACTAGAGACAGGAAAAATCGCAAATTAACACTGTCTCAGAATGAGTACATAGAGAAGGTGTTTGAAAAGATTTAATATGCATAATGCAAAACCAGTTAGTACACCTTTTGCTAGCCATTTCAAACTTAGTAAGGAGATGTGCCCAAAGACCCAAGAAGAAATAGATTATATGTCTAAAGTTCCATATGAATCAGCAGTTGGAAGCTTAATGTATGCAATGGTTTGCACAAGGCCTGATATTGCACATGTAGTGGGAGTTGTGAGTAGGTACATGAGAAATTCAGGAAAAGAACATTGGATGGTAGTGAAATGGATTCTTAGATATTTGAGAGGTACTACAAATCAAGCATTATGCTTTGGTGGTTCAAACATTACTCTACAAGGATATGTTGAAGCAAATATGGAAGGTGACAAAGATAACAGGAGGAGCACTACAGAATATTTATTTACTGTAGACGGAGCAACTGTCATTTGGGTTTCAAAAATCCAAAGTGTTGTTGCACTTTCAACAACAGAAGCAGAGTATGTTTCTGCTATAGAGGCTAGTAAAGAAATGATTTGGTTACAAAGGTTTATGGATGAATTCGGTAAGAAGCATGATATGGGCACGTTATATAGTGATTTCAAAAGTGCCATTTATCTTGTAAAGAACTTAGCATTTCACTCCAGGACTAAACACATACAGTAAGTACCATTTCATATGGTCAGTATTGGAATATAGACAATTGCAGCTAGAAAAGATACACACTAGCCAGAATCCTGCAGATATGATAACAAAAGTTGTAACCAGGGAGAAACTGAGAGTATGCTTAGTTTCAATTGGTCTTCAAGGATGACGATGAAGATGAGAAACAACCAGGTCCAAAGAGGAGTCATTGTCCAGCAAATGAAGCAGCGGTGCAGTTGCTATAATCAGTCTCCAAGTGGGAGATTGTTGGGTGTGGAGCCTGATTATCTTGTTTATTTTGTATCACAGTGTTTATCATCTTGTTTATTTTGGACCCTTGTACCTTAATGGGGTGGCAACTCCGCTCGAAATTAAATGCTACCTTGGGGGTCTAGGGGGGGACGACTGCGACTTTATGGAGCCCTCCCCTGGCGGGGGGTTTCGGGGGTAGCAACCCCAAAGCTAAAAACAGATGTAAAATTGCCTTGTAAAAGTATAGTAATTTCTAGTCAATTTGGGCCGTTCATTAGGGAGATTTTATGACGGTAGAAGTTATGTTTAGTTTAGGGTTTTTTTCCCTAGAGGGCAACCCCTCACTTTGTATGAGGGTATTGTATTGCGGTTGTGGATTGTATTTGTATTCTTAGAGTGAGAAATAAATAGGGAGACTGTGAGAGAGAACAAAGGATATTACAGCGGATCTACTGTAGCTTGTGTCTCTTCATTTTGCTGGATAATAGAAAGGAAGGACTAGATGTTTGGGGTGGACGTAGCCCAAACTGGGTGAACCACATATATCTTTGTCTCTCTAGTTTTATGTGTTTTGTGTGCTTGTGCTTTCCGCATATTTTATGTGTTGCATTTCTCTGTAATATATAATTTTCTAACATAGCCAGCCTTTCAAAAATGGGCTGGACCAAACCTGGCCAAGTTTTTAGGTTGTTGATCATCCCTTTCACCTTCTAGGATTCTAACTTTCTCCTCAACATCTATTGGAGGTGGTGGTCCAGAAATTTTAGATGAACATATCAAGGGATCGTTAAGCACTCATCCTTGGCAACTAAATTTTGAATTTATATGAAGGTTCTGTCTAAAACCCATTACTCTTCATGTTGGGTCAACTCTAAAATAACTTATGCAATATTAGAGAAGAATATATGAAATTTATTATGGTCTAAGAGTGACAAAAGGAAGGCACTCCACATAATTAATTAGGTGTCGTGTTGTGTGCCTCAAGAGTTGGTTGTTCTGGGTATCATCAACCTAACTTTAGGTGCAAACCTTATGTGCCAAGTGGGTGATTCGAGTTGTTAATGGGAGTGACGATTGAAAGGTCCATTTCCTGTGCCAAATCAATCAAGTCTTACCACTCAGGAAGCATACATGGCAGGGATTTTTATCCCCCCTTCTCAAGTTAAATTTGTTAGTACTTTTTTTTTTGGAGAGAATTTGGAAGGCTTGTGAGGTTGTTAAGATTTTTATTTCCTAGAAGGATTAATTTCTTAGATATGTCATGCCATTCAATGGTCACTAGTTGTGGTCATCCCCTCTTGTGAAGTTTGGGGGAAAGCTTTTGTTCGAGTCTCCCTACATCTCAGCCTTAAGGCTTTTCAAGAAAGGCATTAACTCAACTAATGAATTCTTTACCAGTAGATCGAGGAACTAGCTCCCTTTCTCTGAGCTAATATGGGCAACATCCAAGTAAGCATATAAATCAGTGCTAGTTCCCATTGAAGTTGATCAACACTCCCTCAAATAAACCCTGTCAAATTATCTAACAAGTTCCTTAGCACTCCCTCTAAAGCCAACGATTCCTAGTGCATTATTTTATTATGGTTGAAACTTATGTCTCAGAAGCGATCTAAATTTTCAAATACAATAAAAATCACATAGAACACATTGAATTTGTGTTATACCATAAAATTCTTCTCTAGGAACCTAGAAAGAAAATTTGAACATAAACCAACACATGCATTCTCCGACATTTTTTTTTCCATACTCATTTGTTGTGGTTTGTATTATGACGATACTGTAAATATGTAACCATCGGAAGAGCGGTAGAAATATGTAACCGTCAAAAGAGCGACGGAAATTTTTCAACGTCGAAAGAGTGACAAATATTTGTTAACGTCAGAAAGCAATGGAAATTTGTCAATGTCAGAAGAGCGGCGATGATTTATAAACGTCAAAAGTGCGACGACCATTTTTAAACGTCGGAAGAGTGACTGAAATTTGTAAATGTCGGAAGAGCGACGAAAATTTGTAAACATCGAAAGAGCAATGACAATTTGTAAACGTTGGAAGAGTGAAGCAAATTTGTAAATGTCGGAATTGTGACACTACCAAAAAAACGTCGGAATTAGTGTCGCTCTACCGAAACTTTTTAGAAGTGTTGGAATTGCGACGGGAAAGGAAATGAAATTTCGCCCCAACTCAAAGTGTCGCTCTTGGGACGCCTATATGTCGCAAGAGCGACATTTTGGCCATTTAAAATTGGGCCAAATGTGCTAGTGGCATATTGCAGCAATGACTTGTTGGAGGTGTTGCAACAATGCAATCTGGGGTGTTGAATCCATACAATATAGGGTGTTGCAACAACACATAATGATGGTGTTGTAGCAACGTAAAGGTGTTACAACAACTGAACTTCTCCGAATCCTTTATTGTCGTCTCCAAGTGTATATGTATGAGTCTATCTTGAGTGTTTCTCATGGATTCTCACTATTTAGCATAAAACACAGATTCTTTCCTTAATACATAAGAATGAACAGTAAAAGTGACATAATCAAAGAAATATTGTACCTTAGGTTAAAAATGCATTGTTCTAAACAAAATGAGTTATAAGATGGTATTTTTATTGGAAATAAATATTCAAAAAGGTGTTGAATGGGGGCTAAAAGGATACCACTTTGGGAACCCATCAATAGGTAACCCTAAAATTATATTGATGTAGGAATCATTAACATGTAATTCCATACCCTTAACTATTGTTTCACATTCTTGTTATCTCACATTTTGAAAATTAAGAGAAAATTCCATAACTATCTCATCATCATGCCCTTCGAGTTTGTTAAAATACACCAACCAATTGGAGTGTTGAAATATTTCCACCACCTTAGTATTACTATAAACCTTGGAGGTTTCTATTAGTTGTATCATATTGAAACCTCTGCCCATGGTTCAATTATGTAGATCATATTTTTAACTATGATTTGGCTTTTCTAGATTTTTGCAATTGAGAAGAGAAGTAAAGTGAAGCTAGAGAGGATTTATTATGGGTTAATTTGGAAAATATTTATGAGGTATCTTTTATATAGTGAAGGAATACCACCCAAATCTTGAAGGTAGAAGAAAAATTTTATATATAAATGAAATTTTTCCTTAGGAAATAAACGGTTGATAAATCTAAAAAAACTTGTCCCAATCCAATTGATCTGCATTCTAGTACACAATTTATCATTAGGAAGATGAGGTAATGTGCAATAGCATACCTTTGGAAATCTATGACATGTTGTCCAAACTTCCATAATTTTTTTTTTTTGGTTTCAAGACATAATGCCATAATTTAGTCACTTAAACACCAAAATGACTTCTATCAACTAAATGGTCAATCATCAATAGTAAACTATTATGGCCATACTAGTATCCATTGTTGCACAAAAAAAGCTTGTTACAATCTTTGTTGTATAATTTGATACTTTTTTGGAATACTTAGAAATTCCCAACCAATGAAAACTATGCATTTCTTCCTCAAAATCCCCATGAATTCTCTTCATTGGAGGAGATCCAAAAAAATTGCAACACAATTAGGCAGTTCTTCATCATGTATGTTGTATTTATTTCTTGCTAAGTGGCCCTTAAAACATTTGGGTAAATTATACATGTCATTACCTACTACACACTTCTAACATATCACTAATGAAAAATGTAATCATTCTTTAAATGATGTAAATTGTTGTAGATTCACTTTGCACACATGAGCTTCCCTTGTGCTCTACCACTCATATTGGCCTGGCATCAAGTTGAGCACCCAAATAGTATATTATATCTATATGAAAACCTATGATAACACTATCTCTATTAGTTTCACATTCATCTAGATCCAAATTCTCTAATTCAACAAAGAACCCCCACCTCTAGAAGGGTAAGCTTTCATCTAGTTTTACCACCAAGATGAATTTCAGAAAAAACATCTAGTTTTTAATGTTTAGCTATTATGGCCTTACAATCTTCCTTTACTTGAACATTTCATTACATAGTTGGATCCTCCAGTGAACATTGATGTTGAGTACAATCCATTAGCTCATTTTAGAAAATACGTACATGGAACAACTTGACATACCCAAAACAAGGCTACAAAACTTTTTCACGTTCTCAAAGTAACATAGTTCCTTGCATAGGCCATGTACTTCACACTCAAGAAACTGCAACAAAATTTTCTTCCATTAATGGACATCAAATTAGATTTATTTGTATCAAATCAACATCCATCATATGAAAAATCAACATTTCTACCCCAAACGCAATGCGGTCCATTTCTACTCATGAATAGGTGCAGGACTCATGATCCATGCATTGATTTATCTCTAGATTTCAATAGACATTTATCGATAATGTTTGCAACCAAACAGGTACTCACAACACCATCCTTCGCACCACACTCTTGTTTTGTTTCACATTCTGCCAAACTGTGACCCATACCTTATCTACAACATGTGACTAGTACTTATTTAGAAAAGCATCCATGTAATATCTTTTATAAATCAGCATGCACACCATGCAACCATCAGACCTCCATATTGTAATATTCCCAAATGGGGAAGCAACAATATATGAACAAAATGGAAATAGCAGTGATAAATCGACACATAAAATTTAAGAATATCATATAGCCATCATATTAAGATCATAGCAGAAAAATGTATACTATTCCTTGAGGAAATAATCACTCTATTCAGGCCAAAACAAGCCTCAGGAGAACATGTACATGAAACATAAAGAACATTACTACACAATAATGCCTGAGGCTATGACAACGTAGTTTTATTAGGTACATCTTCTGCTAAAAAGTGTCAATACACATATCTGCAACTATAGGGCTTATATGTTGTCGAGAACAGAGATCTAAGCTCCCAAACACATTTTCAAGATAACCTGGAAAGGGTTTCCTGAAATATAAAAAAATACCAAAATGCTGGAATGCAACCCTAGGGTTGAATAACAGCTGCTACTAAATATCTATAAAAATATGGTTGTAGATGATATGGATAATGAATAGATATCCTCCAAAATATCCTTCAAGTGAAAGGCTAATCCTAACACTGAAGATCTCACCCTCCAAATCAAGCACTGAAACCTCCATTGCAAATGCTCACTGAAATAACACAGTCAAATAGGGAATCTACACTGTAGATGATGGGAAAATGTTGGCCTGGTGCCAAGATGTGAAATAAAGCTCAATAACCTACCTTGCTAATCTCCCAAAGAGAATAATGCTTCCTCCTCTGAAAAACTAGCTTTGGAAGTGGGTTTCTCAACCCTCCATTGCAACACCCTGCAACACAACACAATCCTCTGCACAAACTACGCTATAGATGAAGACTGACGCTTGGCCGGAATTTTGGATGTGTGGAAATGATGGTAAAATTCTCCTCCAAGAGGCCTCTCAAGGAAGGGGATGGGATTCCCGCTCGGGAACACCCAGTGCTAAACAACACAACAATCTCAACTAAACAGTTGAAGAATGCAAATAGTCATGCAGAACATAAAATCAATAATCAATAACATACCTCACTATGACTACCTTTCCCTCCTTATAAAAAAATGTGAGCCTTCTCACCTTGGGTCCCACTCATTAGGGTTTCCACCATCATGGAATCTTCCTCCCATTCACATTGCACTGTCTCTATTTATGATCCACTCCCTCCATACCAATGTTGTTGACTTGGTCAAAGTTGAACTTGTCCACTTGCATTAGCCCCTGTTCACACATGAGGGTGCTTTATCCAGCTATTAATATGATCCCTTTTCATATTAAGAGGGATTTTATGCCTACTAAAGATATTTATGGGCCTCCCTACCCATTTTATTCATCTAATTAAATGACAAGAGAAAAAATAATATTCCAATTAACTGCATGATAATTTAGGAATATTACAGTCCTCCCCTCCCAAATATTTCTTGTCCTCAAGCAACTGCAAGGATAGAACTAAAGAGCCTCCTCTCCTCCTCCTGTAGCATCCTCATATGATAAACTCCTCCAAGGAACAAGATTTGGTCTCATCAATAAATCTCCAAGTTGCCCCTCCCAAGTATGCAAGTTAGCTTTTGGTAACCATCCCAAATAACTATCATCATGTAGAAGTGAAACACCCATGGATGCAACAATGTGTTGTCTAGAGGTCTTGTTAAGGCATGGAATCTGAAGTATGTTGGGAAATATCATTCCCATGTGAATCTCCCATCCCCAAGCTATCATCCATACAAAATGAGCCACCCTCCAAAATGGTAACTCGTGAAAAATTTCCTCCACCTTAGGCTTCTGCAAAGAAGGTGGGCTGCATTGCTAAACTTGATAGACCAAATTTTCCATCTCATGTTGTCTCTCTCTCCACTTATGATAAGTGTAGAGTAGCTGCTGGTTTTGGGCTGCAATGTTGTTTCCCTCAAGAGGCAAGAAGAAGACTGGATCTTCAAAGATCCTCTCTCTAGAGTCATGAATCATGCTGGCCCAAACCATCCCATACAAAGTGAATGGTACATCATCACCATATGGTATCCAAATCAGAAGAACACTAAAGTTTATGTGCAAGTTTGGATGGTACCAATGGTTTCTCCAGTGGATACTGTGCAGTTTTACCAACTTCTATTTTATAACATCAAGTAGCAAGGTGTCCCCCAACAAGTTGCTAGCTGTGCATATTTTCTCATCTACTATGAGGTAGTAAATGGCATTATATATCAGCTGAGCATAATAAGAATAAAATCACACATGCCCAAGGTTGTGCAAAGAATGGTTATCTCCAGCACAAATATTGGTCCTAGAATGACCATGAGACCCAATGATAATCTTTCCCTCTTATGGAGCAATGCACTGTACATAGATGGTGAGAAGATGAAAATACTTTATGAAATGATCAATAAGTACATAAATACATTTCTTACCATGCATAGTGAGCAGGTTAAAAGTGAGGTCCATGGATGAGCCCTCCCAAGAGAATATCCTCATAAAGATATAAAAAATGAAGGGATGCATACTCCCCTTGGAACACTCCATCAATATATGCATACTCCCAAGTGACAGCATTGTTGGCCTTAGTGGTAAGGCTCTTGCCACTCCATGAATCTATTCTTTGACATGCCATATGCCAAATTCATCCACCATCATGCTACTATGTGTGGGAGTCTCCTTCCTCTATGGAAGTACCCCCTAATCCTCTAATGCTGAAGGGTAGCCTCTTTGCACTTTGATCGTGCCATCCCTTTCTCTTGAAATATCATGCCAAGTATGGGATAAATCTTGCCCGTACTCTCCCAAGAGTAGCCAAAAAAACAATAGCTCTTGCTTCCCCCTCACACCTCCATCATACAATTCATGAGGTGAAAATATGATGATTGACATGAAGAATGTCATACCAACAAAATGCACCCAAAATCCCTGCTGCCATATGATGCAAGTGCCAGGCCATGTTACATCCACCAACATATCCTTAGAAGAAGAATATGTCACATGATGGCCAAACTCTTTCAAGAGTAGCCAATGCAGCCAAGCCTCATACTGCCCTGTGTCATAGATATGTAGGTGACTCACCGACATCTTGCTTAGCATCCCCACCTATTCATCCAAGTGTGGGTGTCTCCTACCATGCTCCATCTTGGTACTCCTCCAATGGAGAATACCATCCTCCCATTTAAAATTTCTACCTTTTCATTTCATGGGATGTTGAAATGAAATCCCTTGGAGATCTCAAGTGAAACCCACTCATCAATTACCATGTTGAATCGATAGGGATCCAAGTATGCTGAAGGCAAAGGCTTCTCATTGAGCTGTGAAATGCTCATCAAGAAATATCCATCACAACAATGAAAGGTAAGATGCCTCTCATCAATCATCTGCCCATCCAATATCACACAATTAAAATGGTCATGAGAATGCTCCAATAATAGTTGGGCCCCCAACTCATCACTGCTGCTCAATGATAGCGTTGTTGATCTCCATAATGGTGTATTTTTTGTCTCATGCTCATGCTCAATGTTGAACATATAGTTTTGTATTGGATTATTTAGGACAATGCTCATCCTATCTTCCTGCAATCCACACTCCAACCCCAGGAGTTGTGTGCATCTCAATAATGAATAACCAGGATTATTTTTTATCCCCTCCTTGAACAACTCAAATTTGCTTAGCACAGTGATAGTCTGTTGCTCCAAATCAACAATGTACTTTGACCCTTGGTCATGCAATGGCATATTCCCACAACCCTCCATAAGATGTGCTGAAATAACAGAAGGTGGAAACATATGCATACCTTGGAAAACCTTGGGAACATCTTTTACTACTACAAGGGTTCCTTCCTCCAGTGTGATGACTTCTTCAACTACTGATGATGATGGTTGCTCCTCTATGGTTGTATCAGCTCTGATATAAGTCTCCTCCTCCTCGTGCATCTCCAAAATAGTGCATGGGACTCTACATGTCAAGAGATCAAGACCACTTTGCAAAGTTGCAAGGGTTCTTTCTCTTGATGCAAGTGCTCTTGCAGCAAGTGGTGGTGATGGCCACTTCTCCTCTGCTTTCTTCTTGTCAAAATTCTTGATAAACCTTTGAGTAAAATGTACATATGCAGTCACTCTTGCATGACTCAAATGGCTGAACCACCAAATTCTTGCTTCACCCTCAAGGTGCAGTGCTGCAATCTCAACAACTTCTTTCTGCATCCAAATTCATTCCCCAAGCTCTTGATGTACATGTGGATGACCCATAAAATGTAAGAAATAGGAATCTATTGTTGCAAGGTCTTCTTTCTTCCTTGAGCTGAATGAACGGTGGGAGAGTTAGATTCTCCTTGAAAGCTCTAGGTTGAGACTTATATTCTGCTAGGTATTCACTAATAATTTCATGTTCCAAGTGTCCTCCATCTCCATGCCTCTTGTATTCTTCCTCAAATGAAAAGGGCATAGTGTATTTCTTTGGAGCTCTATGCAACACTGGTTCTTTCTTCTGCTAATAGGAAGTACGTGGACCTTCATCTCCTTGAAACCCTTTTGAGGTCTCATTGCATCTCTCTTCTTTCATCTGCTTGACCTCCTTGGGGAGGTTCTTCATAGATCTAAAAATTGATGAGACAAAGCTCATTCCTTCCATCATTATAGATCTCGTTTTCTTCTCTTCTTCTTCTTATAGCATATTGGCTGAAATTCTTAGGCTAAGCCAAGATTATGCTCTGATGCCACTGTAATATTCCCAAATGGGGAAGCAGCAATATATAACACGAAACTAGAAATAGCAGTGATAAATCAACACATCGCGTGTAAGAAGATCATATAGCCATCATATTAAGATCACAACAGAAAAATGTATACAGGTCCTTGAGGAAATAATCACTCTAGTCAGGCCAAAACAAGCCTCAAGAGAACATATACATGAAACATAAAGAACACTGCTACACAATAATGCCCAAGGCTATGACAACAGACTAGCGTTATTTTATTAGGCTGCAACAGTTGTTGATTACACTTCAGATCTAGAGTAGATCTGTGCATGAAATTTTAGATCTATAACAAATCCATACACTAGATAGGCTCCTCTTTCATATCTCGTTGGGGTTTTCGACATTCCATCAAGTATAAGCAGTAGATCTAAGATCTAAGTCTGCAGATCTGCAAAATGATTCAGATATTTAGAAATGTACAATAGTATTTAGATCAGATCTGATATGACAAGAAATAGATCTCTATTCAATGGATCTTCATAGTGAAGGGCAGATCCCCAACACTTGAAAACCAACTCTCCAAGTAATGTGCAAAAACTCCCTGCAACAACACCTATAGGAATAACGTAGTTCTGGAAGAAATATTGCATTGTAGGGTTTAAGAAATGTTTGGACACATGCCGAGATCTGAAAATGTAGCTCCACTGATCCAATACTCTCTTGCCAATGGGATAGAAGCCTTCCCCACTGAAAAGGAGCACTATAATGGTCTAGATCTGAGTATATCTAGTCTCCACTTGCTGCAGCTTTCAAAGACAACAAAACCCTCAACAAGATCTGCGTTGTAGTTGGACGAAGAAGTTGGCCTTCATCCATATAGTGGACAAGGAATGAAATACTCTTCCAAGAGGCCTCTCAAGGAAAGAGGTGGGATTCCCGACCAGGAACACCCAGTGCTAAACAACACTATTCTCAGCTAAACAACAAGAGAATGATATATGTCTAAACATACAATATATTTAGAAAATATAATACCATCAACAACCTTCTCATGTTGCCATCCTCTTTCTTTTATAATTTTAGATCTTGCAAACCCTAAACCACCTTCAATGAAATAGCTCCTTTCACATGAGCCATCTCCATCTAAAATTGCGTTGTGCCTCATTGATGGCCACTCCTCCAATATAGTGTTGTAGATTTGGTCATGGTTGACCCAGTCAAAATGTTCAGCCCCTTTCACACCTAAGGGTGATTACTTACATAGCCAATATATAGGCTTTTTCACATTTCGCATTGATTTATTACTGTTTAGGAGTTTTATGATCCTCCTTTACAATTTTATTAATGAAACAGAAAAACAAAACAAAAATGAATATTCCCATTAGCTTAGGACTAATTGCAGGGAATATTACAGTCCTCCCCTCCAGAATGTTGTTTGTCCTCAAGCAACTGATAAGGTGAGTGTTGTAACTCTTTTCCTCCTCCATTGGTGACACAAACATGTGATAAGCTTCCTCCATGAGCTAAGTGTTCACCAATCCATCCCTCCATGAATTTCTCCTCCAAATTTCTCATGAGGTGCAAATAGCCCATCCCATAAGGAGACAATAGATCACATGAAACAAACATGGTTTGCCCAATGTTACCCCTGAAACATGTAACATAAGGTACATGGAGAATATCCATCCCATAGGGCACATACATACCTTCTCTCCTCCCTCCATACATACCCATAAAATGTAAAGTACAACATCAATGCAGGGGATCAAAACAACATATATGCAAACAGAAATTTGTGCATATGGAGGGGGGTCATAGTCCCACATGTGGAACTAGCACAGTGCATCTCCTGCCTACATAAGATATAGATGTGGTAAGTGGTTTTCCCACCACTTATTTGTTGCCCATACCATTTTTTGCTCAACTTAGTGTTCCTAAATTGAGGTCATAAATTTTCAACCAGGCTAGTAAACTGTTGAAGTGAAGTGCACTATATGTGCCTAGGTATTTGTTTCTCACTACGTTGTGTTTAGTGTTTTTCCAATGTTTTTGGTTTTTTGTTTTTATTATAAGAGGAAAATAACTAATTTTTTGAAAAGAGAAGTTGTTGGTCACACTAAAATAGAGCAAAACCTATTCTAAATTATGTATGGCACTTGAGAACAGAAAATGCAATACTTTAACAAGAAAAATAACTCATAGCAAGAACTAAATAACTCATAACATGAACTCAATAACTCATAACATGAACTCAGTCCCATTCATTCATTAGAAATATGTTGAAATATCTTGAGAAAAGGATAAGTTTAATGCAATGAGGTTCTTCTAAGTAAACAACAACTTACAATATCACAAAAATCTCATCCATGGTTAGAAATTTATTGGAACACAATTGGAAAAGATTATTTGTAGCATAGTAAGGAACTCTACTCTAAATTAACCTATGACACTGAAATTAATCCATTCTGCAACTCAAATTGTCACTACTAAGCCTCATTCGAAAGTTAGAAATCTTTTGGAATAGTTTTGGAAAAAGCTATTTGTAAAATTATAAGAGATTGCAGAACAGTCAAAGCCTTGAACTGATATCACTAATTCCTGTGCATATGATGATGTGTTGGAAGAGATTAATAACAAGAGTAGTGTGTAAATAATGAAGGCCTTGAAGTCTAATGGAACAAAACTAGCATACAATTGACTAATAAAACTAAAAATAAAATAGATAAAGCTGAACTAAAATGCAATCATTCAAACTTGAAATACAGTGACCACAACTGTACTAGAATGCCATTATCCTAACTTGAAATACAATGAACAGAAACTGAAATAGAGTGCCATTAATCTAACTTGAAATACAGTGAACAGAAACTGAACTAGCGCGCTATTAATCTCCGAAGTATTACAACTACACTATAATGAAACTAATATCTAAAATATTACAACCCTATCTCGTTCAGTATTAGTGATATTTTGGAACAATTCGGAAGAACAAGTCTAGCTATAACAATTGATGTAATTGAGCACAAAAACATAAAGTTTAGAAAAAGGCAACTAATTCCTAAAATACTACAGTTATATCTCATTCAATATTAGTGATACTTTGGAATAATTCGTAAGAACAAGACTAGACTGTAGCATCCAATGCAAGTGAGTATAAAACACAAAGTTCAGAAAATTGCTTAAACTAGGAATGCAACAAGGCTAAAGTTACTTATCTAAACAATGTGCACAAAGCTTCTTGGGTAGTAGGGGCCCTCTACCACCAGATTAGCATACAAATATCCTCAAGATTGCCTCATATCTTGCAATAAAGCAGTGCTTCTTTCATTAAAGGAAAAGTATTTCAAAAATAGAGTATTACGGTCTTTTGAGATCTAGCAACAAAACATCAATCTAGCTAACTATCCCTCGGTCTCCCGAGTCATTCTTATAAAAGAAATACATAACTAACCTTGAGAATAAACAGGAACAAGTTTCTTTTTCAATCAAAATAAAATTAGAACTCTTATGGAAGCCTCGTACTTTGCTGGAGACATTTGTAGAGTCCCTGTCCTGGTAGGAATTTTCTTCTTAGCTTTGATCTCTTCCACGTGCATAACCACCTGTAGATTCTTGCTCAGACTTCATAGAGAGAAATAAATGATGCAGGAGCATTGTGGAATTCAACCATATGCGTTTTTCTCTGAAGTGACACCTGTAACCTATGAGAACATGAAGATAGCTGCGGAATAGGCGGCTAGCTACAGAATGGCTGCATTCTGTAGCTGAGTCTAGTCAAAAATTACTACAACAACAAAACCATGAAAATATAGAAATTCAGTCATTGTATACATTCCTAAAGTGTCTTTAACCAATCCTATTGACCATTTAAGCCTGTAATTGATAAGGGAAAAAGGAAATGAAGTGAAATTTGGTGAAGGGAAAGGACATCTTTGGGGCTCAACAACCATCTCACCATGGCTGAAAGTGTGATATATATTTGGTGCCTTAGGGAAGCACCCATCATGTTGCAAAACCTCCCTTTTTTCATCAAGGCAGTGGCCAAATGCAGAATTTTTTGTGGCCCAATATTGGCCATGAAGTTTACAAGATATAATAATCCTACTTGGAGCCATGGACTGCATAAAAATGGTGAAAGAATGCATACAATCAGAATATAATACATGTTTTACAAGAGCATGTTCTTCACCAACAATCCTCCTCATATAAATGGAGAGGTGCATAGATCTATCCCCTTCCTCAAAAAGAGAAAGAGAGGGTTGATTTAACTCTTCCATAGAGTTATGTTGCTACTCCATCTCCACATGGTACATGCATCTTTGACAATGCTGATATAGTTCTTCTTCAAATCCCTCCTAATAGTAGCTCCTCAAGATGATGTTGTTGAGCTTCATGGAATATGTTTGGCTGAAACACAACTCTTCATAGGCTCCTTGTAACAACTTCTCCTTGAGCTTGGAGGCTCTAGATAAGAAGATCCTACCATGATCATAGATGACTCCATCGTGAATGAAATAGATTTATCATGTAGTAAGTCATCAAGAATCATGCATGTGTAAAGATCCTTGGAATATTCCACCAATAGTTGAGATTTACAATATGGATCTAATCTCCCCAACAATGACAACACTGATAATGTGTCAACTAAAATTTCTTCCATGTTTCTTCTCTTATCCTTCAATTTCCCATGCCAAAGTTGTATGTTGGAAGGCCATATCTCCCATTTCTCTCCTCCTTTACATCTTCCATGCCAAAGGTATAATATGGAAGGTTTCTATTCCTTCCTTGCTTCCCGTCTTGCATATGCACCTACTTAAATGGAAATGGAAGTTCTTGGAAGTTAGTCTCCCATGGAATGCTATCATCTATCCAAAACCTCCTTGGTCTTGCCAAAGTATGCATGTGTGACCACCATCTCCTATCATGTATGGAAGATTTCTCTCCAAATGAGATTATCTTTTGATTCTTCATAATCAAGGATTGCCCTCCTTGCTCCATGATGGTGTCATTTTTCATCCTTGCAACATCTCTTCTCAGCACAATATGAGTTGGGAGAGTGGATAATGGTGATAAGGGGATAATATTTTCCTTCTCCTTGAGCTTTCCCAATACTCTCAGCGCCGCGGTATGTTCTTCTAATGCTCCCTTCCTTCTTGGATCTATGAATGGAACATTAAGGTATGGAACATCTTTCACCAAATCTGAATTAGGTGGTCTCCTAGGTGATTTACCACAAGATAATGATGTCTCATGGATCATCCCCATGTGCATAACAGATGGGACCATCATATCCCTACTTCCACTGCGCAAATTCATCTCTGGTTTTTGTGTGGAAGTCTCATGATAATGGGGTATCACTCTTAAGGATGAAAAAGTGCTTCTGATTGGAGCAATTTACCCATCTTTTCCTCGATGTAATAGTGGGTCACCTCCTGTCATGTTAGCATTGTGATCCTTCCTCTGTTCTTATTCTCCTACCTTCTGCAAGATCTCACAGTCTAAGGTGCTTCCTTCATATGTAGTTAACCCATGAACACCCAACATATCCTTGGTGTCAAGGGTCTTGATCACAAAGGACTGAACTGTCACAGTGTGTGTTCCCAAAATTGTATGCAATTTTGGAACACATTTCCTCCATTGTTCTGTCTC
>JAXQQM020081847.1:0-187458 GCA_034641835.2 Pinus albicaulis | reverse complement strand
AAATATATTTAACTAATTATTAATAAATTATACATAACAGTTTTAATTGTTAGTCACTTTGCACCTCAATTGGTGTTGGTCTCTTTTTGTAGTGCTGAGGTTGGGAGTGTTTGTGGGTACATGCAAGATTTTTTTCTCTATCTCTTGGAGTTTCAACCTAAGGGTTCCCTAATTTTAAGGGGGGCCAGTGGGTATCTGTTGACTTCGCCTGAATATCTAGGGTTCCTATGGTTGGTTGAGGGTCTCCTGGGTACGCTTGAGGCCCTGATGGTAGTTGGTTTTTATTTTTTTAATTCCTACTCTCCTCAGACTTAGAGTTAGCAAATGGAATGTAACCCCCCTACCTCTGCTACAAATTGTCTCAACCTTTTGCTTGTTAGGGGTGCCTAGAATTTAGGGATTTGGTCAACGAGGGAGCCTTGGTAAGTTGGAACCTTGGAAGTGACAGGTTACATGGAAGGTGGCTTGGTTTGTGAAACTTAACTACTAGGTGGTGGACAAAGCAGGTTGTGGGCACACTGTGGGGCAGGGTGACACTATGCTTGTGGTAGGGTGAGAGGTGGAACAAAATTGTGTTTGGTTTGGAGGTTGGCAACACTTTTCACGTCGAATGTGACTCTTGGCGTCATAACCATGCAATGCCAATGGGGTCAAGTTCACCAAATAATTGGGCCACGAGGCTAACGAGGGGAGCATAGGTGGGAAAATTGTGACATAGGGCCTCGCTTGATCCTAACCCACCCAATATCCAAACATAGTTGAACTTACACCACCCTTCAATACTCTTGAAAACTGCCTTCAACATGTCACCCTTCTTATGGAATTTCTTGGGAGAGACCGCATGTCACCCTTCTTCTGAAATTTCGAATTTCTTGGGAGAGACCACCATGATGACACAGATACAATTATTGGCTTCATGAATGACCTGCAAAGAAACCAATGGCACATGTAGGATCTACTAGCCACCTTGCATCGGGGACAACAATGTGTATATGAGACGTTGGATTGTCTTGCGAGATTGTTGGCTCACATGGAGAAGCATGTCCATTGCAACTTCAGCCCCCCTATGTCTCGAGGCACTAGGCCAAATCATCTAGCTCTGGTTAATTCACCAGATCCAAGATGATCTTCGGCTGCATTTAGATCTTTAGGAAATTTTGGTTGTGTTGGCCTATCAATTTGTGTTTTTCTTTTATATATGTTTTATTACTTTTTTGGTTTGCCAACGAATCAAGTAAGAGTAAGATCAAAATATTACGAAGATCATGTTTATCACAATGTAAATCTATTTTAAATTAATAGAAATTTTTGAGAAAAAAATAATAAGAAAAATAAAAATCAATGCTACTTTTATAGATTAAATAATAATAACATGATAAAAATAAAAATCAACATTACCCTTTGACATTAAATAAAAGAAATTTAATTCATATTTAAGAATTTAGCTATCTCATATCAAAAGTTCTATTAACTCTCATGGAAACAAAGAGTTGGTTATCATGGAATCAATGGCCACCTATTGCACCTAAAGGCACATTCTACACCCCAGTATGATCCCCATGTGTAAGTATGTCGAAAGCCAAAATTTAAAAAAAAAAAAAAACTATTTTTTTTAAAATAAAATACAAATAATGTTTCCTTTAAAAATAACTTACATAACCATATAAATAAAAAATTAAAAATAAATTTAAAATATGAAGAGTTTTAAGAACACTCAAAAAAGAAATATGGTAAATAAATAAAAATATAAATAAACCAAAGGCATGGTAAATAAATAAAAACTTGTTTTATACTTACTCTAGAGGTATGGTAAATAAATATAAATATAAATAAACTAGAGGTATGGTAAAAAAAAAAAAGCTCTTTTTATATTTACTCCATAAAGCTCTTTATATTTACAAAAACTCAAAAAGAACTTTTATTTAGGTGAAATCTATGGGCCAAATACTATGGGACAAATTATTATTAATACCATGGGCAGAATATCATGGGCCAAATACCATATTTATAGAAGAGGTATAAAAAGGTAAGGTAAATAAATAAAAATATATCAAATATGAGTAGAAATCAACATCTAATTATATTTGAAACCTATGGACCGAATACCATGGACCAAATTAATAATAATACCATGCAAAAAAAAAAACAGTATTAACTCTAACATTAATATTATAATATTATAATATTAAAATTATTAAATTTAATAACTTTATATTAATACTATATATATATATATGAGAGGG
Source organism: Pinus albicaulis (assembly GCA_034641835.2). Classification (NCBI taxonomy): domain Eukaryota; kingdom Viridiplantae; phylum Streptophyta; class Pinopsida; order Pinales; family Pinaceae; genus Pinus; species Pinus albicaulis. The sequence continues at coordinate 185,215 of JAXQQM020081847.1, read as the reverse complement.
AAGAACAAAGACATATGATAGAGGTGGAGAAGTAGAGGGAGTGACAAGGGAGATATTGAGATAAACTGAAGGAGAGGGGGAGGAGGAATGAAGAGAGAGAGAGAGGGAGAGGGTGAGAGACGTAGAGAAGGGTAACAGAGGGAGAGGGAGACATAAAGATGGAGGTGGGAGAGAGAGGAAGGGAGAAGGAGAAAGGATTGGAGTGTATAGAGGGAGAGAGAGAGGAGGGGAGGGGGGGGGGGAGAGGAAGGATGAGAGCAAGAGAGAGGGATGGATACATAGATGGATTTGGAGGGGGAGAGAAGAAGAAATACATAGAGAGTGAGAAGTGGAGACAGAGGGAGTGACAAGGGAGATATAGAGAGAGTGTGTGTATGTTTAGGGGTGAGATAAAGAGACATAGAAGGAGTGATGGAGACAAGGGGGGAGAGAAGGTGAGAGAAGAAGAAAGGGAGGTATATAGTAACATAGTTGGAGATAGAGATAGAGTGATGGGGGAAGAGAGGGGATTTGAGGGCAAAGAGAGAGAGAGAGGGGGGAGTGAAGATAGGGGGAGGGAGGCGATAAAGGGAGAGAGAGGAAGGACGAGAGAGAGTACTTGAGAGAGAGGAAATGTAGAAATTTGAATAACTGATATATTATTCACCGAGATTCTCCTGATCACACACTATTTTAACTTCATGCATAATACATAATCTCTTCTACCATTGATCATCACATGCGGAAATAAAATCAATTGCATGCACACATTAAAACTAGAAACAATCACACATATGAACACAGTATTTCATGGGAAATCTTAAAGCTGAAAACCCCAACTATCTGTATATTATATGTCATAGAGATCATGTAACAATCATTGTACAAAAGCTCCTCACAAGCTCTCATGCACACCCTCAATTGCTACACACTATCAAGCTAGATCTAGCAAAACACATGCTCCAATCTTTTGCCACTTGATAGCCAGCCTCTATTTCGTTTTCAATGCTATGGGATGGCTTCATTAAATAGATAAAACACCTGGCTTGTACTACGCAATCCTCATGGGCTTCTCCACCTATTTGTGTGTTGCAAATAGCAACTGTATAGTCACAACTAATAGTTAACCTGCTCTTTCACCTATCTCTGCACTGGTCTCCACTGAAATTGTCCATGCACTGAAGTTAACTGATGCATTCTTTAGTTGATTAATGAGTTTATAATTAGTGAATTAATTAATAATTAATTCAAACCACTCTCACTAATTGTATCAATTAGTTAAACTAGATACAAATAGCTCAACTATGTTTAGATTAGTTAAACTGAATACAACTCCACTAACTTCCTCAATCAACTCCACCAAACTCTGTCACATGAGTTCTAACCGAAGTATCCATGCAATAGCTCCACATAACCCTCAGGAATAGCGTAATTCCTTCTGTCAGCTCCTGTGCCACATCTGTGCACTTAACTGAAGTGCTCCAAGAGAATAAGATAATATTTAGAGTCTAAATATTATTAAGAGCTAATAATATTCGACATATCTATTTTTAGACTGGCAATCTAAAAATAGATTCCACCTAATATGTCTAAAAATGGAAGTCCATCTATTTTTTCCAACTTGACCAACCATCCACAAATAGCATCCTGCAACTCATAGAACATGATCCATATGTCTAAAAATAGACTTTGCGCCAAAAATAGCCTGCGGGCCCACTTAGTGAAGGCGAATTCTTTCCACTAAGCTCTTCATCTTGTTGCAATCTCAACACTCCCTCTCAACAAGATAAGGATTATCTGCAACCCCTATCCTTCCTCTGTGGTATTCGAATTTTCTCTTGGTGAGTGCCTTCGTCAAGATATTAGCATCCTGATCCTCCGTGGGAATGTATGAAAATAACATGATCTTCCGCTGCACACAATCTCTGATATGATGATACCGGATGTCAATGTGTTTAGATCTATCATGAAATACTGGATTAACCGAGAGTTTGATGCAACTCTGATTATCACAATAAATCAAAGTAGGCTCTAAGTGTGAACCGAACAACCCGACCAGGATCTTCCTCATCCATATAGCCTCGCATGCAGCCAAACTCGTTGCCATATACTTGGCCTCTGTTGAACTGAGTGCCACGGATCTCTGCTTCCTGCTGTACCAAGAAACTGATGTCAACCCGATACTGAAAATCCCTCCAGATGTGCTCTTTCTGTCCGTTGGGCTCCCTGCCCAATCTGCATCCGTGAAGCCACACAGCCTCACCTCATCCGACTATCTGTACCATAGTCCATATCTCGATGTGCCTCTGAGATATGTGCCTCTAAGATATCTCAATACATGCTTTACTGCCTTCCAGAAGAGCTTGGTTGGCTTAACCATAACTTTTGAAAGCTGGTTCACAGCATAGCATATGTAGGGTCATGTATTGACCAGATACATAAGCGACCCCACCAACTGTCGATAAACAGTGGCATCCACTACCTCCGCTGAAGTAGCATCCTCCTTCCTCCATCCACCAGGAAGAGGAGTATCAACAGGCTTGCAACCATGCATGTTGAACTTCTCCAGTATCTCCCAAGCATACTTACCCTGAGAAACAAACATTCCATCACTGCACTGCCAAATTTCCAATCCCAGGAAATAATGAAGGAGGCCCAAGTCCTTCATCTCAAACTCTCTAGCAAGATCCTCCTTGCATGAAAGTATCAACAGCTCATCACCCGTCAGAATCAAATCATATACATAAAGTACAATGATCGGCAACTTACCCTCCACCACAATCTGGTATAGGTTAGGATCCGCCTCACTCTTGGAGAATCCAAGTCCGGTGAAATAACTGTCTATCCGTGTGTACCAAGCACGAGGTGCTTGTTTCAACCCATACATCGCTCTCTTGAGCCTGCACACATGCGACTCGCTGCTGAAGATCTCAAAACCTTCGGGCTGCTCTATGTACACCTCCTCCTCAATGACTCTGTTGAAGAACGCAGTCTTCACATCCATCTGATGAATGTGCCACCCCATCTGCGCTGAGAGAGCAAGAATCTTCCGTATGGAAGAATACCTTGCGACAGGTGCAAAGGTCTCCTCATAATCGATCCCCTCAATATGTGAAAAGCCTCAGGCAACAAATCTTTCCTTGTACTTCTCCACACTCCCGTCATCTACCTACTTCAATTTATAGATCCATCTCGAACCCACCACTGATTTCCCCTCCAGCCTCGAGACAATCTCCCATGCACTGTTTCTGACAATCGAATCATACTCTTCCACCATGGCATCTGCCCATGCGGGGTCCTCCACAGCTTCCTCGAAAGAGGATGGCTCTGTCACGATACACTTGCTCATAAGAGCCATGTATCTAGTATACCGGTCAGGTGACTGTCTCTGTCTGCACTGTGATGTAGGTGCTCCTACAACCTTCTCTGCATCTTGAGCCAGTCGCTCAGCTTCTGTAGTGCGCTTTTGCCCTATGATGGTTGGAGTTTCTTGAGTGGTCTCTTCCACTCCATGAACCTCATCTTGTGGTTGATCCACATCCTGAGACTCATCCTTAGGAACTAATAGCTCCTCATCTGCATGCAAGTGTGGCTCCCTCTCAAGCGAACACTTCATGTATTTCTCCTCCTAAAATTTGATATCCCGTCACACAACAGTCTTTTGACTGTCTGGAAAATACACACGATAGTTGTGGGGCGTATCAGTGTACCCCACAAATATCCAAACCTCCGCAGTCAGCTCCAGCTTCTTCCTGGCATCCTTCGTCACATGAATGTAAATAGGTGAACCAAAAATCCTCAAATGGGAAATATCAGGCCTCTTACCAGAAAACGCCTCCTTGGGTGTACTCATGCCAAGTATCTTGTGAGGACAACGGTTTTGCACATATATTGCAGTATTGCATGCCTTAGCCCACAAGTGTATAGGAAGGCCCTGATCATGCAACATCGCCCGTGCAGCACCCACGATCGTTCTGTTCTTTCACTCAGCAACCCCGTTCTGCTATGGCTTATGAGGTGCTATGAGCTCTCTTCGAATTCCTTCTGCACTACAAAATTCCTTGAATTCGCCAGAGATGAATTCACCACCATTGTTGCTCCTAAGAGCCTTCACCTGCTTCCCTGATTCTTTCTCAACCAGTGCCTTGAACTCACAGAACTTTGAGTATGTCTCACTCTTCTTCTGCATGAAGAAGATCCAGCACTTACGAGAAAAATCATTAACAAATATCACATAATACCTGTGCTTTGCCGTTGAAGCTACTGAGAAAGGTCCACACATGTCTGTGTGAATTCTCTCAAGGATCGTCTTGGCGTGACTATCCTTCTCGTGAAATGTGGCTTTCATAAATTTTCCCAAGGTACATCCCTTGCACTGATCTAACTACGCAAGAGTACCCTTAGGAAGCCCAGTAGAAATCTGCTGCAGTATCTTCAAAGCTCCATGGTGAAGGTGGCCCAATCTCCGGTGCCACAACTCGCCATTATCCCGGCTCACCACTCCTTCTGCCTTGCCTGCCATTGCTGCATAGCCATATACCTGCAATTGATAAATGTTCTTAACTCGAACCCCTATCCTCCGAGTCTCACCAGTTGCCTTACTGTGTAGGAAAGCCTTTCCCTCGCTAAAGACAACATCATATCCCTTGTCTTCTAACATCGCCACAAAGATAAGATTCTTCTTCAATCCTGGAACATGCATCATTTCCTTCAATACAAAGGGTTTACCAAACTCCCTCTCAAAGGAAATGGTACCGATACCGGTCGCACTATATCTACCTTCATCGCCCATCTCGATGTGTACTCCAAGATCTTTCTCATCCAGATCAGTAAACAAATCTCGATCTCCTGTCATGTGAAAAGATGCACCACTGTCAAGAAACCACACTGATCTCGTCATACTTGAGACCAAGCATGCGATCAGCAAAAAATCCATCTCAAACTGGGAGGCTAAGGCATCTCCAGCTATAGTCCCAGCAGCCTGCTTATTTTTCTTCTTCTGTGGACAATTAGTGGCGTAATGTCCGTGTTGGTGACAGTGAAAGCACTTCACCTTGGACATGTCTTGCTTCTTGCCTTTCGCACCAGATTGAGAAGCTTCTGCTTTCCTTCTTGCTTTAGCAGCCATGCACAATTCTTCATCAGTTTGATGAAGATGCGTCCCCATCCGCCTTATCTCCTCAGCACAAGATCCGACCACAAGATCCACCAAAGTCGCTCCATCCTGAAATTTCTCCCACCATTGACAGAGTCTTTAGAATGCCAACTCTTTAGAAGCCCAAGGAGAGCCAAGCTCACCAAGTCCTCATCATCAACATTCACCCCCACACTTCCCAACTCATCCCTGCATTGGATGAACTTCGTGAGGTACTTGGGCATACTGTCACCTTTCTCCATCTTTATGTTCCTGAGTTTGTCCTTGAGCGCCAACTTCCTCTGGTCGCTCTTGCTTTGGAATAAATCTGTCAAATATTTCCACATCAAGAATGGAGAAGCCTTACCATGAAGGCTGTATACTATGTGATCCTTCACGCCCTCCAACAAAATCCTTCGACACTTTGCTGTCTTCTTTTGCCATGCATCAAGTACGACAACATCACTAGAAGTAGGCTTTGGAATTTCTGCATCTATGAACTCCTTCAACCCATTGTCATCCAGCACCGCCTCCTCCCGTCCTTCCATTAGGCAGAGACTCCGAGAGCATGCAAGGGCATACTCCGATCGCAACTGCTGAAAGATGCATCTCAACTTCGACACCAAGAAAAACATCACAAATTCAATTCCACCAAGACAAAACTCAACCGCTTCAATGTTTTGCAATTGCTCCAATGACCACGTACATCCTCTGATAATGCTGTAGAAATTTGAATAACCGATATATTATTCACCGATATTCTCCTGATCACACACTATTTTAGCTTCATGCATAATACAAAATCTCTTCTACCATTGATCATCACATGCGGAAATAAAATCAATTGCATGCACACATTAAAACCATAAACAATCACACATATGAACACAATATTTCATGGGAAAGATTAAAGCTGAAAACCCCAACTATATGTATATTATATGTCATGGAGATCATGTAAAAGTCATTGTACAAAGCCTCCTCACAGCTCTCAGGCACACCCTCAATTGCTACACATCATCGCTTAGATCTAGCAAAACACATGCTCCAATCTTTTTCCACTACAGTCACTTATTTTGTTTTCAATGCTATGGGATGGCTCATTAAATAACATAAACCACCTGGATTGTACTGCACAATCCTCATGGGCTTCTCCTATTATCTGTGTGTTGAAAATAGCAACTGTATAGTCACAACTGATAGTTAACCTTCTCTTTCACCTATTTCTGAAATGGTCTCCACTGAAACTGTCCATGCACTGAAGTTAACTGATGCATTCTTTAGTTGATTAATGAGTTTATAATTAGTGAATTAATTAATAATTAATTCACACCACTCTCATTAATTATATCAATCAGTTAAACTAGATACAAATAGCTCAACTATGTTTAGATTAGTTAAACTAAATACAACTCCACTAACATCCTCAATCAACTCCACCAAACTCTGTCACATGAGTTCTAACTGAATTCCTCCATGCAATAGCTCTAGTTAATCCTCAGGAATAGCGTAATTCCTTCTATCAGCTTCTGCGCCACATCTGTGCACTTAACTTAAGTGCTCCAAGAGAATAAGATAATGTTTAGAGTCCAAATATTATTAAGAGCTAATAATATTCAACATATCTATTTTTAGACTGGCAATCTAAAAATAGATTCCGCCCAATATGTCTAAAAATAGAAGTCCATCTATTTTTTTCCAACTTGACCAAACATCCACAAATAGCATTCTACAACTCATAGAACATGATCCATATGTCTAAAAATAGACTTTGCGCCAAAAATAGCCTGCAGGCCCACTTAGGAGGGAAGAGAGAGGGAGGTAGGAGAGAAAGGGAGAGAGAGGAAGGAAAAGAGAGGGGACTTGAGAGAGAGGAGGAGAGAGGGAGGGATAGAGAGACAGAGTTGTAGGGGGAGAGGAGGGATAGAGAGGTGGAGCTAAATGGGGAGAGACAGAGGGGTAGAGAGATGGATTTGGAGGGGGAGAGAGGGATGGATAGAGAGATGGAGCTGGATGGGGAGAGAGGGAGGGAAGACGAAAGACATAGAGAGTAACAAGTGGAGAGATTGAGGGAGTGACAAGGGAGAGATGGGGAGAGAGTGTGTATGTTTGGGGGTGAGATAAAGAGACAAATAAGAAGATATTGAGTGAATTGGAGATGGAAGGATAGAGAGAGGCATAGAGTGACAAGCTTAGAAGGTGAAGAGAGAGAGATGGGAGATAAAGGAAGAGAAAGAGTGGAGAGAGGTAGGGAAAGAGAGACGAAGATGGAGGGGGAGAGAGAGGGAGGTAAGAAGAAATACATAGAGAGTAAAATTTGGAGAGAGAGAGAGGGAGAAGGAGTGATAAGGAAGATGGAGCGAGAGCAAGAGAGGATAGTAGGAGGGAATAGAGATAGAATTGGGGGAGAGGTAGGCAAGGGGGAGAGAGAGAGAGAGAGGGAGGGAGAGGAGGAGGGAGTGATAGATAAACATATTGGAGAAAGTGAGTGTTTGTTTTGGAGTTGATATAGAGAGACAAAGGAAGATAGAGATATAAATGTAAGGTGAAGAGAAAAAAGAGATAGATGGACATAGGGAGGGAGGGACGGACAAAGAGGTTGATAAATATGGAGTGAGAGTGTCTGTGTGTTTTTGGGGGTGAGATAAAGAGAAAAAGAAGGAGAGATGGAGGGACATATACATATATATGGTGGGGGGAGAGAGGGAAGAATATTTCTTACAATAGATGCATTGATTTTAGCGTATATGGTGATTTGTAATCCTATTTGATTGCTTGCACTAGATGCATTGATTTTAGTGTAGATTTTGGTTTCTAATGATATTTGATTACTTGCACTAGATGCATTGACTTAAATGTATATTATTTCTTGCACTAAATGTATTGATTTCAATATATATGGTGATTTCTAATCCTATTTGATTGCTTGTACTAGCTGCATTAATTTCAATGTAGATGTTGATTTATAATTATATTTGATTTCTTACACTATATGCTTTTATTTCAATATAAATGATTTCTAATCCTATTTGATTGCTTTCACTAAATGCACTGATTTTAGTGTAGATGGTGATTTATAATCCTATTTGATTTCTTGCACTAGATGCATTGATTTTAGTGTATATCTTGGTTTCTAATCCTATTTTCTTACTTGCACTATATGCATTGATTTGAGTGTAGATGTTGATTTCTAATCCTATTTGATTACTTGCATTAGATGCATTGACTTCTTTGTAGATGTTGTTTTCTAATATTATTTGATTTCTTGCATTAGATGCATTGATTTTAGTGTATATGTTGATTTTTGATTTGATGTAATTGGATGTATGATGGTACATTAGTTTTAAAGTCATTGGATTAATAGTGTGCATTGATTTCACTGTAAGCACAAAAAATTATTGACAATGTAGAATGATTTTTATGTTATAGTAATTAAACCTAATAATATTAGAGAGCAAGAGAGCCAAGATATGATGTTTACTACAACAACTCGAGCTAAATATTTAAATTGTTTATGATTATGATTTCTACTATCTCTTTCATATAATCAATATGGAAAGATGACAAAACTAACAAGGGTGACAATAAGAATATTGAAGAAAATAGTTTGAGATTGATCACAATGAAGGCTATTTGTAATTGACTACATTCTTATTATTCACATTTAATATCATTCAATATTATTACATTGTCACTTTGCATTCGAAAAATTTATTTCATCATTTTTCATCTTTAAAGTTATTTTACAATATTTATCATCTCAACAAACTGAGGTAACTAAGAAAATTTAAAATTAAAATGACTCGATAAATCTTAAACATATTTAGCATATTTAAAATGGTTATATTAATGTTATATGTATTTACATATTATTGGTAAAATTAATCATATGTTCTTCATATTATCGATAGATATTCCTTGGTCGCACACGACTGAAACCAACCTCGATCCATCTTAACTACGGATCTATCTCTCGAGGTGCAAACCTTTTCTCAAATTTTGCACTCAAAAAAGAGGTTTGCACCTCTAGAGATTTGATCCCTCTCAACATTTGGTAGATCCGTAGTTAAGATGGATCTAAACTGGTATTATTGATATGAATGACCACCAATGTATGGTTGTCTGTATATGCTGACATCGAACTCTGACCCTATGGACATGTACCCTAGGCATGGTTGTAAAAAATAATATTGATCTTTAAAAAATGATCTTTCCAACAAATTGAGGTTAATATGGTAAAATTTGTATCTCCATTATAATTGGATTTTATTAACAAATTCAAGTAAATTTGGATATAATTTAATATCCATTATAATTTAATTTAGTTGTAATTTTATTCAATCAAATTTTAACGTTCGTCAAATTTCAATTTTAATTCTGGAAATTATCAAGCCAATGAATATGCATATAACCATAATTCTTACACACACCAAAAAAAACAACATTGGACCAAATTAATATGTATATACTAAGAAAGTTGGGAGCAGATAGTGGATAATTAAAGGAAATTAACTAAATTATTTAAACAAATGCACACATTGGCTAATTCAGTTGAAGGCCATTTACAAATGATGGAACTATTATCCATATCTTAATGAAATGATAGTAATTACTATCTATTTGTTAAGGGGTATTGATCCAAGATTACATTAATAAAAATATTTAATACTTAGAATTTTTTATTAGTGAAATAATTTTTTAAGATATAATTTATGATTTATTTTAATATTATTAAGAATATTTCATTTGGTATATAAACAAAAACAAAACAAAAAAGAAAATTTAAAAAGAGGTTGACTTAACGATGATTGAATGAAATTGCATTGTTGAAAAAGGAATTAGTGTTCATTTTGAATCTTTCTACAATAACTAATATATGATATGACCTGCTAAATATATCAAATGAAAATAAAAGTAATAAGAGAGACTTTTCCTTCTCTCTTTGTGCCTTTTGATAGGAAGTTGAATTAACTACATTAATGTTAAATGGGAATTTTAACAATGCTAAATAAATATATCCTTTCTTAATAGTGATTGTAAATTCCAAACTAAAGAACTTGGCATTGGCATAACTTCAAAGACTTTTCGAACCTTGTAAGAAATTGTATAAACTTGAGTCAAAACACAAATGTGTGGGAAAGTGTTTCATCCATGGTGACTAGTTGCTTGTGAGAGTCGAGGAAACAAATCAAAGGCTATAGAGAAAAGCCACAACATGTGAAAGAGTGCACCCCAATGGTAATATAAATGATGTCGCTATATATGAAGAAGATGAAATAGGATGCATGGAAGATAACTCGATGATAATCAAAACATGTTGACCATGTGTCTACCTTTTTGTTCATATTGTTGTGAAAGGATTCAAGGAATTAAAAATAGATTTAACTTGTCAAATGCTAGAGCATTATTTGAATAACCCAAAGAAACTTCTAATTTCAAAAACCATAACTAGCTATTGAGTGCCTATAAATTCAAATGGAAGGAAGCCAAAAGGTGTGTTAGCAAGGCCAAAATGGCTAATGCTAATTTGATTTAGAGCTAAGAATAAAAAAATGTGGAGGTAGGAATGGGTCGAGTTTGTTTCAGGAAAAATATTTAGGCACAAAAATAGAAAGAAGTGGTGGTTTTCTAAACAAGTGGTATAGGTTGACCAATATTGAAAGATGAAAAATATTTGACAAAATCTATCCCTAATATATGCTTTTGTCATAATTAACGAAACCTTTTTCTCCATTCTCTATTCTCTATTAGAAATCCGAAAACACCTTCTACAATTCCCTCCCCGATTCTTGATCTTGATTCATTATATTCATGGAATACCTAATCATATTTCCAAGATCTTAGCCAAGTAGAACAATGAAACTCTTTTCAAGCCTCATTAAAGCTTAAAAGGTAAATATAAATCTAACACTTTACTCTCTCTCAGAGTGTTACCAAATTCCTTACTCTTGTGACACATCTTATATCAGTGAAGGTAGGTATAGACTCCCCCTAGTTAGACTAGTTTAGTGCTTAATCGATTACACGTTCGAGTTGGTATGATCTAGTTGGTCTATATCTAAACCTGTTTTAAAGAACATATCACTAACAAATTTTATAATTTCGTTAATGAATAAATATGAGAAGAACATTCCTATAATGCTAAGCACCTCATTTACTTTGATTAATCCAAAATCCTAGGATCAATTGCACATTATCTATTATTAGTAATCCCTTTGATATTAGAAAACATCATAACATATTTTTTTATTATGGAAATGAGTACTTTTGTCATTAAATTTTTTCTTTGTCACAACAAAATTCTCATGAAAATATTACATTTTGTGCCATGATTCAGGTTCTTCAAGAGAGAACATCGAAGGATGCCTAAAAATATCTTCTAAGAACCCGCTAGTTACATACATTTTACTAACTATTTTTCAACTATTAGTGTTGAGATTTTGGGTAGCATCGGATGTGCTCTAGCTTCAAAACTTTTTGGAGGGACTAGAACACATGAGATCTCCAAGACCCAGAAATCGTTTGGAGATATTCCACCTGGTGTAGAATTTATTCAAATAATTAAATATTTTAATGGGGACCCTAAGTCTAAATTAGGGAAATTGAAAAATTAAAGTGAATTAATTTACACATGTGGTGAGAATGTCCTAAGTGATGTGGATCAATAATTTTATAATCTAAGCCATTGATTAGATATTATATCATGGTCCTTGATTTCTCAACGAGAAAATTATTAAAGGAAGGCTTGGGGTCAGTTTAAGAGACACACATTACAGTAGCACTTGAGCTAAGTCGAAATTTTGGGGTGCGGTTTTTTGAGAATGTTCGAGTGAGCTTGCAGTGTTGGTGAGGGGTAGATCGATGAGGGATTACACTGATCTGAGGTCGAGAATACATAAATCAGAGAGGCATATCCGTACCAGGCAACACAGTGTCCAACAGGAGGGACTCATCCCAACCAAGCTGACGCAGAGACGCCACAGAGCCTAGAAGGGTGACATAGGGGTAGCCTATGATGCGCAGAGGTTGACCTAGATGCTGGGGGACAACACTCAAGTTCCAGTGGGCCAGAAAGGGATATTATTTAGTAATTCCCTTAAGGGTTTGAATCAGCCATATTTTCTGTTTCCGAGTGATAAGGTACATCTGCCATGAAATTCTCTGTCAGGAAAACCACTACTGGTGCCCTTGATGTATTCATATTTTCTTAATAATAAAACCCTCAAAGAGTTTTTGCATCGGTTTCCCGCATTGGGTTTTTCAGTGGACATTTGTCAAAAAATCATTTGTGTCCTTTTTCATATGTGTGTTATGTTTCAATAAATGATTTGCATATGTGTAGGCTGCAGATTGTGTTTTCTTTGATATTTTTCTGAATATTCAGTTAAATAACTTGTTAATTAAATCAAACAAGTAGGAGAAGTAAATAAATATGCTGCAGTAGGGTTTCTATGTTCAAAAATTTTCACATGGTATCAGAGCGATTACAGATCAAGCTGAAGCCATCAGCAAGAGGCTAAAGAATGTTTTGCTATAGGAGGGCAGTTGAAGCTCATAGATCCAAGAAGAGGTTGTGCAACACCAGAGGGAGATCGCAGACCCAACAGAAGGGTGACGCAGAGCCAATATGCTCACGCAGAGCTGATGTAGAGGCTAACATAGACCCTAGTGGGTGATGCAGAGCCTGTCAGGCTCACATTGAGCTGACACAAAGGCCTAGAGGGTAATGCAATCCAAGTTGGAGTGATTTTGTGCCGGTTTTTGGGGCTGGAAGTGCAGTTTATGATCTTCAAATTTTCTGGCGGGGCATCAGTTCTGTCGATGCATAACAATGCCTAGCAAAATTAACAAAGGGGAAACAATACCTCGACAAATTTACTTACTAAGGAATATGAGATTCGGTCAAAATTGGTGAAGGATTTCTAGGAGGAAAGTCATTTTCCAGAGGGAGCATACTCTCCAGAGGGTTTCTATTGCAAAGAAACCCAGATCTGATGTGTTGTTTTGTGTAATAGTAGTAGAAGGGAGAAGAGCACTTGCTTCGACAGTTTGAGCATAGATGGCCCCATATGAACTGATAGATCAAGATAAGTTAGATGGTGTGTCTAAATTTGTTATCTGGAAGCCATAATCCAAACAGTTCTTGAGTATGGCATCAAAGACCACGTTGAGAATGTCCTAGTTGTGTCGACTGGTGCGGATGCTCTGAAGAAGTTCAATGAAAATAAGGCACAGGCTAAATGCTTGATCATGGATGGAGTGAAATATCACGTGGTCCCACATATTTCCAAGAAGAAGACGACAAATGAGGTGTCGACAACATTGACCATGTTGTATCAAGGTAGCCCTGTCCAAAGGAAGATGCTTCTGGAGAATCAGATGTGGATGTTCCAGATGCACAAGGGAGAAGAGATCAATCCCTTCCTCTTTAGATTGCAGACTATCCGAGACCAGTTGATTGCCATAGGGGAAACTCCAGATGATGGACTCATGGTGAGGACTATCCTGAACGTAGTCACCGATGAGTGGGAGACATTTGTCCAAAGTATCTTGGGCAGATCACAACTCCCAAACTAGGGGGACATGTGGGAAATCCTTCGTTAGGAAGAGATCGGGAGGATAACGAAGAGGGAATTCAATAGTGGAGGAGTCAAAAACAAGAAATAGGAGGAGGAAGATGAAGCCATAGCATATAATGGATAGCGGCAACAAGGGAAGAAGAAGAAGGACCTATCCAAAGTCTGGTGCTTCAGATGTGGTGAGTTGGGACACTTCACCAATACTTGTCCTAAGAAGAAGGGAAAGGAAGATTTAGACTCCAAGGAAACAACAGTGAAAGGGGATGATGGCAACGAAGATGATGTGGCCATGAGTGCTCATGTACCTTGAGAAAAGAGGTGGGGCGACATAGATCTGTAGATTGAGCTACAAATGGTAATGGAAAGATCCTTGAGGTGCCCAAAATCTTGGATCACATACGAGCTATGAGAGCCTTAAAATAGTAGCAGTGATCCAAGTGGCTCCATAGACACACACAGGAAAAAGAGGGCTGATGAAAGCTCAAAAATAAAGGTGTTCATATTTCTCTCAAACTAGGTTCAAGTTGAAGAGTTCGTCTCCCTGATTGCAACGGTGTGAACGACGCGTCAATCCGAGCTCGTATAATAAAGTTAGAGCAGTTTGAAGTTTTGTTAAGGCAAGGGAAGTGGGCCCACAACATGCCACATGGCATCCCAGTAAGCATGTGGGAACCACATGGCAAGCCCCTCAGCTGTTGAGACATGGCACTCCTCCATTGGCCCCTTTCCCCTGCAGAAAAGACAAAACAAACTGATATTTAATTTCCCACATAAAAACAAAAAAAATCATTAAAAAAATAACTATATATTAAATATAGTTATTAAACAATCAAAATCAATTTAAATAAGGTAAATTTTTATGTAACAAAATCATATTAAATATGGTTAAATTCCATATTAAACAAAACCTCCATTTTTGTTTTTGGGAGTCCTTACAATATGGAGATACGAATTCCATATATTATATAGTTTGAAAAAACTATATTAAAACTAAAATTGGGTTTTAAAACAATATTTGGACTCAATGGGATTTGAACTCAAAACCTCCCAACAACAACTATCTCAATCTGATTTTGCCAACCAATGTGCCAACCTCACACTTTGTCTTATTCATTCTCACACTTTATTATAAAATGCCATTCAAATGGTTCAAGGAAACCATGGAGAATGATGGAGAATACATGAGAGATGAGGGCATAGGGAGGCCAATGGAGCTGTGAGAAAAGAGAAGGCAGGTCGGATGGCAAGTGAACACGAAGTTCGAGGAAGGATGGTGCACATAATTCGAGGGAATCTTTTTTTATGCCAAGGGAATATTTTGATCGAAGGAGGTAAAATTTTCCTGTGTCAGAATGTATTAAAATTTATATGCATTTTAACCAGAATCTCGCAGGGAGTGCAATGGTGTGCCCATATTTTCCATTTGAGCAGTGGTTTTGCAGATTCCCCGTGGATGAGAATCTTAAGGAATCTTGAGGGAATCTTTCAGATTCTTTGGAAGTTGAAATTCGCCCATGTCAGAATGAGGTCAACCTTATCCTCATTCTTCTCAGAATTTCGCAAGGATATCAATGGTGAGATCAGATTCTTTTTTTGAGTTGCAGGCTTCCAGATTCCTTGTGGAGCAATATCTTTGAGGAATTTAGGGGGAATCTAAAAGATTCCCTAAGGCCTAGATTTTGACAATTTCAAAATTCAGCAAATTGACAGTCGATCCTACACCTCTCGGCAACATGAGTTCAACGATGCATTCAAATTTTCCATCTGAGCCTTATGTTTTTCGGCCACTTTTCAAAGTGGAGTGCCGGTGTCTGCATTTAATGAGTGAACAATCGATTTCATGTCTTTCGACACCATGATTCCGATGGTGATTTCAAATCCAGTAGTGGAGTAGTCTATTCTTCAGTCATCTTCAGTGTGAGGTATATGCAGTGTGTTCATGTACTTCTTTGTCTCTTTTCTATGAGATGCATTGTGTTGTATAGATCCATGTTGATGTTTGATGTGGGATCTTGTTTTGTTTTTTATTTGAGATGTAATTTCTATCATGGATTTGTGTTATGTTGTTTGAGATCCCTTTGTTTCCATGTTGCCGAGATACCCATTATCACATGTATGTTTATTTGAGATCCCTTTTTTTCCATGTTGGTGGGATACTCATAGTCATTATGTTCGAGTTATTGTCATACTGATAGGAGTCTTTTTTGTGAATGAGAGTTCTTGTAGTGGAACAGCTCAAGTAGAGGTCTAGCCACTCCTGCGTGAGGGAATTTTCCTTATATGACAGAGAAAACACCATCCATGTACATAAACACTCTTTACAACACTTAATGCAACAGCCTACACCATCTTGACACTGAGGCTCGGAGACGTAGTTCCTCCTGGACGAACTCCGTTATTAATCTCTTATGTTGCTAATGCTCGTTATGTTCATGTTCTTTACATTATGTAGATGTTCATTTATATTCATTAATACTTTTGATGCAATTCTAACACATCAACCAAATTAAAAGGTATTGGTTTAAAGGGTATCAGGAATTTTCTCGGATCAAGTGGTATCAGAGCGGTCTTCTTCCTGATTGGATTGCAGGCGTGAACCATTGAATGTTCGCTGAGTTAAGCAATGGAGAATGTCAAAGACATGTATGATACCATGCTAAGGGTGTCTGAGAAAGCAGACATGTTGTACGAAGCTTATGAGAAACAAGCAGCAGGAAAAATTGAATTGAAGACACTCCTACATGAAGAGAAGGAGGACAAACATTGATTGCAGCTTCAGTTGCAATCCATGACAGAGGCGTTGGAAGAATTGAAGCACAACAACGAAAGTCTTCAAGCAGATCATGAGGCATTGAAGACACTTGATCCAAGTGGATATTGGTGGCCACCTACCTATTCCACTTGGGGCCCCACCATTGTCTCTTTCAGTTTTTCAATTTCGGCACAACTTACTATTTTTAGTAGTTTTTCAGGTCCTGAACTTTTGGAGCTGTTTTGAGGCCCTAAACGATGTTTTTTGGGAATATTTTTTCTAGCGAATATTATTATGTTTCAAAACATCTTGTAACAATAGTTGTAGTCCTCGGATAGATCTTTCTAACGATGTATCATGTTCTTCAAACGGAGATAGTATGCCAAAGTTACATCCCCGGGAAGTTGAAACGCCAATTTACCCAAACGGGGCCCATAGTTTTGGCGCTTCATCTCCTAGGGTTAGGTTTTTGGACGTTTATGGTTTTACATTGTTTCTAAATAATAAATAGGCCCTTGAGCCTCATTGTAACTCAGTTCAAAGGCCTGTAGCCACCACACCTCTTCTCAGAGATAAGCTACCAACGCCCTGGCTAGTTTATTTCCATTCTGTCTGTAAGAAAATTTCAGTTCTTTGATATTAATGAAATGAAGTGTTATTTCCACTGCATCTTTGTATTTATGGTTATATATGTATTCTTTTGCGTTCCTGCATAAATCCGGATCAGTGGTATCAGAGCGGTCTATTTTTTCTCGATCCTTCTTTGCATGTCCCTAACGAGGTCGGGGTATAAGGAGTTAGGGCTCGATCTGGTGGAACCTTTGCAAGATCAGCCTCGCAAACCCCAATGGATTCACATGGGGGACGAAAATAAAGATGAGGGAGCAAGAGATCCTATCAAAATATTTCTCGAGGAGGCCCTCGAAAAACAAAGGAACACGATGATGGATAATTTTTCCCAGATCCTTCAACGACTACCCACTAGTGGCGCATCTGCATCCAGCAGCCACTCTGGAGGCGCGACTCCCTTTAAGGTACAAGTAAACTTTGACATTCCCATATTTGAGGGCCAAATAGATGCAGATGTCGTAGATAGATGGTTGAATCTATTAGAAGGATATTTCTCATTTCATGACTTTTCTGACTCGGACAATATTATTTTTGCACTCCTCAAAGCTACCCCCCATGTCAAGGACTGGTGGGAAACCTACTGCGAGAAAAAGGATGAGACAAAACCCTCTTTGTTCTCAGTCGTACCCACTTGGAATTCTTTCCGACATTCCATAAAGGAATAATACTATCCCATGGGGAGCTATGAGGACAAGTACATACAACGAACCACGCTACGGCAACAAAGGGATCAGGATGTGCATGAGCTGACGAATCTGTTCCATACCCTACACACAAAGTTGGGTATCAAATATTCAGAGAAAAATTTGGTGCTAAAGTATCGCAGTTGTCTACACAAATACATTCAGGAGGAAATGGAGTTCCTCGACATATCCTCACTTGGTACGGCATACTAGTATGCTGCCAAGATTGAGCAGAAATTCAAACAGAAGAAGCGAGACTTTGGATCTGCAAATCGAAAGCAAGGGAAAGGTGCCCCCAAACCACAAAACAAAGGAAAAATCCAAGGCATGGCATCCCAAGACAACCTTCCAAATCCACAAGCAAAGAACAACACCGTGAAGCCAAAGAAGGACACGGGAAAGTGGTGTGAGTTCCACAAGAGCTCCACTCACAACACAAGTGAGTGTCGAACCAAGCAGTCGTTGGTGGCCAAGATGAGGGCTTCTAAATCAGATGCATGCTCCGACTCTGAATCAGAACCTGACAAGGGGAATGACAAAGGGAAGAAGATTATTTATGCGGAGCACAATGCCACTGTTGCCACTGCGAAGATCCATAAGGAGGAACCAGAAGATCCAGAGGAAGCAGAGCATCTCTTCCACTCCCAGATGTGGGTAAAGGGTTCCCCGCTACAGTTCATTGTCGACAATGGGAGCCAAAAGAATCTCATTTCAACAAATGTTGTGAAGCGGTTGGGCTTTCCGACCATAGCGCACCCACAACCATACACCATCGGGTGGCTTCACCAAGGACGAATCTCTGTGTCAACCAGCAGTGATGCCTTCCCTATAGCATCAAGCCCTTCACGGATGAGGTATTGTGTGACATTTCTTCTATTGATGTTTCTGATGTATTATTAGGCCAACCATACTTGTGGAAGCGACATGATGTGTATGAGTCCTGGCCTCGTGTTTTTATTGTTACTTTGGGAAATAAGTTGTATAGGATACTAGAGGTACCACCACCTCCCACTATCTCTTTGGTTACTGCAAAACAATGCAATAAGCTCATTTCCCAAACCATCAAATTTGTTTTCCTGATGATCCGCCCCTAGGGAAAGAAGAATTTTGTGGCCATGACCTCCAGACATGGCTCCTTTGCACAACAACAACAAATGGACAAGGTTGTAGAGGAGTATGGGGACATCTTCACCTCACCCACAGGGTGCCTCTACACTTCCAGGTCAAGCACCCCATTGACCTAACCCCTGGTGTGCCGCTACCCAATGGACCGATCTATAGGCACTCTATTCTGGAGAATGATGAAATCAAGAGGTAGATTCAGGAGTTGCTGCAGAAAGGTCACATCCTGCCAAGTTCATCGCCCTGTGGGAGCCCGATCATGTTGGTGCAGAAGAAGGATAGGACTTGGAGACTCTGTATTGACTATCGGGCGCTGAACAAGATCACTGTCCGGAATAGGTACCTGATCCCACAGATTGATGACCTTCTGGACCAACTCAAAGGGGGAAAATATTTCAACAAGATTGACTTGAAGTCTGGGTATCACCAAGTACCAATCGAACCCTCTGATGTGTGGAACACTTCCTTCAAAGCCAAGGAGGGCCTTTTCGAATGGCTCGTCATGCCTTTCGGGTTGATGAATGCTCCCGCAACCTTCACGAGGTTGATGGATGACATATTTCGTCCATTCACCAACTCATTTGTAGTGGTGTACTTGGATGACATTCTAATCTTTCGCCAGACTTGGGAAGAGCACCTCCACCACATCCGAGAAGTCCTCCAAACACTACAGCAACACAAGTTGTGTGCCAATTTGGAGAAGTGCACTTTTGGCATGACCCAAGTTCAATATCTAGGATACATTATTAATGAAATGGGGGTGCATGTGGATCCAACCAAGATCCAAGTCATTCGGGATTGGCCAGCCCCAACCACCCTAACAGAGCTTCGCATCTTTCTGGGTCTTGCTAATTTCTACTATAGGTTTGTGTTGGGATTCTCTCATATCACTTGGCCCTTGAGTCAAGTGACCAAGGGAGGAGCAAAAGAAAAATTATTTTGGTCGGAATCTCAACAGAAGGTATTCGTAGAATTGAAACATCGCCTCTATTCTGCCCCAGTGCTCACATTACCAGACTTGCAACAACCATTTGAGATCGAGACAGATGCCTCTGACTGTGCTATTGGGCTAGTTCTTACTCAACAAGGGAATCTAGTGGCATATCACAGTGAGACATTGTCCGACACAGTTCAAAAGTATCCCACTTATGACAAAGAAATGTATTCCATTGTGCAGGCTTGTCGACAATGGAAGCATTACATTTTGGGGAAGGAGACAATCATCCACACAGACCACCGACCCCTGTAGTTCATACAGACACAAGGGAAGTTGCAGAATGATCTCCATCAGAAGTGGTCCACATATCTGCAACAATTTCATTTGAACATCAAGTACAAGAAGGGTAGCACCAATAATGTTGCAAACTGCCTCAGTCAACCACCGATCGTAGCCATAACCACCGTTCTCAACTCTTGTGGGCACAAGACTTCTGATTGGCCGCTTCTCTACAAGAGTGATCTAGAATTCAGACACACATACAAGGCACTCTTGGGGGGTATGCAAGTTCCAAATTTTCACCTCCAAGATGCATTGTTGTGTCACCTGGGACACCTTTGTGTTCCTTCAAGTGAGCGTGCCAAGATGATATGGGAAGCACACTACAGTCGAGTCGCTAGGCATTTTGGGGTTGAGAAAACACTGGCAGTACTGCAGAAGTATTTCTATTGGCCGAACCTTCGACAGGATGTCGGGAAGTACATCAGATCCTGCATTGCTTGCCCCATTTCCAAACCGACCATCAAGAAACAAGGGCTCTATACTCCACTACCTACCCCTAGTCGACCTTGGGAATCCATCTCCATGGATTGCATGTCAGGCATTCCTTCTACTAAGCATGGTAAACTCTTCTTTGAACAGGTGTGGGTGCACTTTGGGATCCCACAGTCTATCATATCAGATCACGACAGAAGGTTCCTCAGCACATTTTGGTCCAGACTCTGGTCAATGTTGGACACCAAGCTCACCAAGTCCACAGCTTTCCATCCCCAAACTGATGGCCAGACAGAGGTCGTCAACAGGATGATTGTACACATTCTGTGCATGTACAATTCAAAGAATCCACACACATGGGATGAGAGCCTCCCCTATGTACAACATAGTTATAACCGGGCTCTCCATAGCTCAACTGGCCACAACCCCTTTCAGGTGGGCTTGGGATTCCAGCCACTATGTCCCATTGACGTAGCCATGCCATTTGCGGCTACTCAGGCCAATTCAGCTCATGTCCAGTCTAAAGCTGACAAAGCGAACAACTTCATCCTGCGCATTTAGCACATCCACCAAAAGGTTCATGACATATTGGACAAAGCCATTGCTAATTACAAGCAACGACATGATCAACATCGAGTGCCACACAACTTCCAAGTGGGCGAAAAAATGTGGCTACATTTACAGAAGGAGTGCCTCATTGGACCCCACCGCAAGCTTCGCCTGCTCCGATATGGGCCATACACCATCACCAAGGCTGTAGGGAATAATGCCTTTGAGATCAGTATTCCACCATTCCTTGGTTTGCACCCAGTATTCAAGGTAGACCGCCTTCGTCCCTACTTCCCACCTCTACTGGACACCTCTGACATTGCAGAAGAACTTACACCAAAAGAATTAAACCCAAACTGCATGGAACATGCCACCATAGATTGTATCATGGACATGAAAATCAAGAACACTCGGCGATAGAAGATCCAACTGTATCGGGTTGTCAAAGCTGGCCAACTCCTGCACCAAGGCAAGTGGTTCACCAGGGACCAAGTTCAGTAGAAGTTTTCTCGTCTCATGGAGGAACTCAACGCAATGGGGACCATCGCTTCCTAAGGGGGGAGGAATGAGCCAAGTGGATATTTGTGGCCACTTACCTATTACACTTGGGGCCCCACCATTGTCTCTTTCAGTTTTTCAGTTTCGGCACAACTTACTATTTTTAGCAGTTTTTCGGGTCCTGAACTTCTAGAGCCGTTTTGAGGCCCTAAACGATGTTTTTTGGGCATAGTTATTTCGACAAATATGATTCTATTCTAGAATTGATATTCACAACAATAGTTTTAGTCCTTGGATAGATCTTTCTAATGATGTATCATGTGCGTCAAATGGAGATAGTATGCCAAAGTTACGTCCCCGGGAAGTTGAAACACCAATTTACCCAAACGGGGCCCATAGTTTTGGCGCTTCATCTCCTAGGGTTAGGTTTTTGGACATTTAGGGTTTTCCATTGTTTCTAAATAATAAATAGGCCCTCAAGCCTCATTATAACTCAATTTAGAGGCCTGTAGCCGCCACATCTCTTCTCAGAGATAAGCTACCAGCGCCCTAGCTAGTTTATTTCCATTCTGTCTGTAAGCAAATTTCAATTCTTTGATATTAATAAAATGAAGTGTTATTTCCGCTACATCTTTATATTCATGGTTATATATGTATTATGTTGTGTTCCTACATCAATCCGGATCAACACTCCTATAGGAAGAGAATGAGGAGAAGAAACTATTGCAGCTTCAGCTACAAGCCGCGACAGAGGCCTTGGAGGATGTGAAGCGCAACGAAGGCTTACAAAAGCCTTCTTCACCCGTTTCAAAATCGACAGCTGAGGTAAATAGTGTTGTTTTCTCTTCAGTTTCATCTTCACCTGATATCATTTCTGTTAGAAGTGTCTAGATCCCCATTACAGGAACCGGCATGAGACTCCTTACCAAGATGGGGTGCAAAGGAGGAGGACTTAGCATTCATGGCCAAGGCATAAGTCACCCATTGGAGGTTGTATAGAGACCTAGATATGTAGGTTTGGGATACACTAAAGAAGGATGTTCGAAGGACATCCAAGGCAAAAAGACATTATTGAACTCACCAGGGAAGAGGATTGATGGTAACACTTCGCCATCATCCCATTGTAGTGCATGTTGCAGTGAAAGAGTTGAGGCAAGCTCTCATCGCCATGATCGCACCAGAGACCACCAGGGAAGGTATAAAAAGTCTCACTATTCTAGATTTCATTTTGATTATAAGAATGTTTCTAATCATGGTCGTAAATCATGGCATCGAAAAACTTGTCATTTTTGTGGTTTACATAACCATGTCTTTTCTAAGTGTTGGAAAAGAATGGTAGCACAAAGGAGGAGGAGGCGTGAAAAGTCTTCTCCATAGCAGAAAAAGAAACTGGTTAAGCAGGTCTGGAGGAAGAAGAAATTTTGCAACCAGTGTAACCAAAGTGGTCATCAAAGAGCCATGTGTTCGAGGCTCCATCCAGAGCAGCACCTTAATGACGAAGCGTGGGAGCATGAACCGATTGAAACAAATGTTTGACAAGAAAACATGCCACAAGGAGATGATCCATTCACTTTGATAAGTGAGAGATGGTTTTTCTAGAGATGTTAGCTTGTCATGGCCGTGTTTGTAAATCATATATTGAATTTTTAACTGTAAAATTGATGATGTGTTTTTCCATCACTTATGAAGGAACTATGATATTTTGGCCTTGTTTTATAAGTCATGTGACACATTTATTTCATGTAAAAGTGATAATATGTTTGCCATCACTTCAAAATGAAAAAATGATGTTTTTTTACTGTAATTATAGATGAGGTGTGATTTCCATTCGATGTAAACTTGACCACCAAATATGAGTTATAAACTCGTGGCAAGTATGGAAATGTTTGGGTCATAGTGTGTCATATTTGAGCATCTAATTTGCAAGAGATTGTATTACATGTTTGTAGAGGATGCAGGTTTTGATTCATCGCTTATGGCTCCAAAGGACAAAGGTGAACGAGAAGAAAGGGTGACCTTTTTCAGGACATTTGTGCTACAAACATTGTACACAGCAGTTGCAGATTATTGTTGATGCTCTTGGAGGACCAAAAGCTCCTCAATGGGGAGGAATCATCCAGGTGGCTCTAGAGACACACACAGGACAAAGAGGGTTGATGAAAACTAAAAAATCAAAGTGTTCAAATTTCTCTCGAACCGGGTTCAAGTTAAATAGTTTGTCGCCCCGATCACAACGGTATGAACAACGCCTCAATCAGAGCTCGTATAAGAAAGTTAGAGCAGTTTGAAGTTTTGTTGAGGCAAGGGAAGTGGGGCCCACAACATGCCACATGGCATCCCAGTAAGCACATGGGAACCACATAGAAATACCCTCAGATGTTGACACATGGCGCTCCTCCATTGGCCCCTTTCCTCTGCAGAAAAGACAATACAAAATGATATTTAATTTCCCACATAAAAACAAAAAAAATCATTAAAAAAAAATAATTTTATATTAAATATAGTTATTAAACAATCAAAATAAATTTAAATATGGTAAATTTCTATGTAACAAAAATCGTATTAAATATGGTTAAATTACATATTAAACAAAACCTCTATTTTTGTTCATGGGAGTCGTTACAATATCATTTTTGTTTATGGGAGTCGTTACATTATGGAGATACGAATTCCATATATTATATAGTTTGAAAAAACTATATTAAAAATAAAATTGGGTTTTAAAATAATATTTGGACTCAATGGGATTTGAACTCAAAACCTCCCAACAAAAACTATCTTAATATGGTTATGCCAACCTCACACTTTGTCTTATTCATTCTCACATTTTATTATAAAATATCATTCAAATGGTTCAAGGAAACCATGGAGAATGATGGAGAATACATGAGAGATGAGGGAACAGGGAGGCCAATGGATCCGTGAGAAAAGAAAAGTAAAGTCAAATAGCAGACAGACACGCAGTTCGAGACAAGATGGTGCACACAGTTCAAGGGAATATTTTTGATGCCCAATAAATCTTTTGATTCCAAGGAGGTAAAATTTCCCTGTGTCAGAATGTATTAAACTTTATATGCATTTTAACCATAATTTCGCAGGGAGCGCGATGGTGTGCCCAGATTTTCCATTGGAGCAGTGGTTTTGCAGATTCCCTATGGATGATAATCTTAAGGAATCTTGAAGGAATCTTTCAGATCCTTTGGAGGCTGAAATTCGCCCATGTTAGAATGAGGTCAAACTTATACTCATTCTTCTCAGAATTTAGCAAGGATCTCAATAGTGAGACTAGATTCTTGTTTTGAGTTGCAGATTTCCAGATTCCTTGTGGAGAAAAATCTTTGAGGAATATAGGGGGAATCTAAAAGATTTCCCAAGGCTTAGATTTCAACAATGTCAGAATTCAGAAAATTGACAATTGATCCTACACCTCTTGGCAATAGGAGTTCAGCGATGCAGTCATATTTTCCATATGAGCCTTACATTTTTTGGCCACTTTTCAAAGTGGAGTGTCGATGTCTACATTTAATGAGTGAGCAATCAATTTCATGCCTTTAGACGCCACGATTGCGATGGTGATTTCAGATCCAGCAGTGGAGCAACCTATTCTTTAGTCATCTTCAGTGTGAGGTATATGAAGTGTGTTCATGTACTTATTTGTCTCTTTTTTATGAGATGCACTGTGTTGTATAGATCCATGTTGATGTTTGATGTGGGATATTTTTTTGTTCTTGATG
The DNA here is from genome assembly GCA_034641835.2 of Pinus albicaulis. NCBI lineage: Eukaryota > Viridiplantae > Streptophyta > Pinopsida > Pinales > Pinaceae > Pinus > Pinus albicaulis. Next base: position 159,844 of record JAXQQM020081847.1, on the reverse strand, counting down.
TGAGATGTAATTTCTATCATGGATTTGTGTTATATTGTTTGAGATCCCTTTGTTTCCATGTTGGTGGGATACTCATTTTCACATGTATGTTTGTTTGAGATCCCTTTGTTGCCATGTTGGCGGGATACCCATAGTCATTATGTGTGAGTTATTGTCATACTGATAGGAGTCCTTTTTGTGATGAGAGTTACTATAGTGGAACATCTTGAGCAGAGTTCTAGCCACTCTTGCATGAGGGAATTTTCCTTGTATGACAAAGAAAACACCATCCATGTACATCAACACTCTTTACATCACTTAATGCAGCGGCCTACACCATCTTGACACCGAGGCCCGAAGACGTAGTTTCTCCTGGACGAGCTCCGTTATCAATCTCTTATGTTGCTAATGCTCATTATGTTCCTCTTATTTACAACATTTAGATGTTCATTTATGTTCATTATTGATTTTGATGCAATTCTAACACATCAACCGAAGTAAAAGGTCTTGGTTTAAAGGGTATCAAGAAATTACTTGGATCAAGGAGTATGACTGGAGTCAGTGGATATAGAAGATCATGGAAAGGCACAAGGGATTTCTTGAATGTTGAAGACTAGAGCAGCACAGAGGATAGGCAACAACAACATGGATGCAGCAGCAAAGATTCTGATGGGATTTTAGCAGTGTCAAGACAGTGCTTACGAAGTGTAGAGCAGCATATAGTGCAAAGCTTCAGAGAGACTTCACAGAGTAGCAGCAGAGGGTGCTTCAGTGATGAGATGCAGCCAGACTAACTTGTCTGCAAATTTTTGGGTGATGTACTTTAGTTGCTTACTTCTCAACAACTGAGTTGCAGTGCGTCAGTTAGCAATGATAGTGCTATAGGCACCATGATGCAACAATTTGAGAGGGAGTTGCAATACAGATGTGGCAGTGATTGTGGCAGTGTCATGGGAAGCAGTGCAGAAAGAAGTAGCACAGTGGATGGAGGGCATTAGGCCAAGCATCAATAGCTAGGGGATCGATGCCAGATATTAGAGTAACACTTTTGAAGTGAAGTGTTGCTAGAACACATTCCTCGCTAAGAGGGTGTGTTGATATTTTGGGTAGCATCAGATGTGATCCAGCTCTGAAACTTTGTGGAGGGCCTAGAACACATGATATCTCCAAAACCCATAAATATTTTGGATAAATTCCACTCGGTGTAAAATTTATTCAAATAATTAAATTTTTTAATGGGGATCATAAGTCTAACTTAGGGAAATTGAAAAATCAAAGTGAATTATTTTACACATGTAGTGAGAATGTTCTAAGTGATGTGGATCAAGCCTTTTCTAATCTGAGTCGTTGATTATAGATTACATTGCGGTTGTTTATTTCTCAAAGAGAAAAGTATTAAAGGAAACATTGGGGTCAGTTGGAGAGACACACATTGCAGTAGCACTTGAGCTAAGTCAAAATTCTGGGACGCGGTTTGATGATAATTTTTAAGTGAGCTTGCAGTGTTGGTGAGAGGTAGATTAGTGAGGGATTACACTGATCCAAGGCCGAGAATACATATATTAGAGAGGCGTATCCATACCAGGCAGCACAAAGGCCAATAGGAGGGACGCATCCTAGCCAGGTCAATGTAGAGGCAACGCAGGGGCTGACGCAGAGCCTTAAGGATGACACAAAGGTAGCGCAAAGCCCAAACGGGTGATGCAGGGGAAGCCTCTGCTGTGCAGAGACTACGTTGGGTAAGAGAGGTTGACACAGAGGCTTAGGGGACAACGTTGGGGTTCCAATGGGCTAGAAAGGGCTCGTATTCAGTAATTCCCTTGAGGGTTTGAATCAACCATAGTTTTTTTCTCCGAGTGATAAAGTACATCTGTCGTGAAATTATCTGTCAGGCAAACCAATATTGGTGCCCTTGATGTATTCAGATTCCGCTTAATAATAAAACCCTAAAAGAGTTGTTGTACCAATTTTCTCGCATTGGGTTTTTTTCGGGACATTTGTTCGAAAAATCGTGTGTGTCCTTTTTCATATGTGCGTTATATTTTAGTAAATGATCTGTATATGTGTAGGTTGGAGATTGTGTTTTATTTTATATTTTTCTGAATATTCAGTTAAATATCTTATTAATTAAATCAAACAAGTAGGAGAAGTAAATCAATATGTTGCAGTAGGGTTTATGTGTTCAGAAATTTTCACAATAAGTTCGAAAAAATTGTCCCAATAGAAAAACAACTTTACAGAAGGTCATCATAAATCATGAAGGAGGGTCAATAGGCATATTATTTGATGGGCCACCGAAACTACCACTTGATGTGCGATATTGATCCTCTTGATTTCTCTGGAATTGTAATTCTACAAGTTGTCAATACATGGCCTCAGTCTCATCTTCTAGTTGGTTCACTTTATCTTTGAGTTGTTGCATTTCTTCTAGTAAAAGAAGGATGGTGTTTGATTGTAGATGTAGATTCCTTTGAAGGTCATCACCATCAACTTTCTAGTAAATAGGGGGTTGATGACAAGAAATGCATGCATTGATGCCTCTAGTGGCAACTGTAGTGAAGCTAAAATTTTCCATGGGGTTCAAGAAGTGAGAGAAGGGGCATTAATTCAGAGTCACAAAACTGCAACATGGCAGGGTGATCGTCCTTAAAGATTAGAAAGAAGGAGAGAAGATCCCAAAACAAGAGAGAATAGAGGAGGAGAGGTTATCCTTGTTAAACCAGAGGAAGAACCAAAATACTTGTGGTACAGGGAGCTCTCCAAGGAAGGAAAGAAGTGATTAGCAACCTAATAATGTGACTAAGGTAGAATTGCAGATTATGCTAATAGAGAATGAAAAATTGAACTTGGGAAAGATAACCTCTTAGAACAATGTAATATCAAAATTATTTAAATCTGCTCATATGGCCACGTCTTCAATGGAAATATGACTCTAACCAGAGGAAGAGGGATTGGAAACTCAGAGGATGGTGGAGAAAGAGCTTCAATAACTATAATAAGAGCCTCAAAATTTACCGCATGAACTTTCCAAAAATCCATGAACCATCCATAATTGAAACATTCCCCACGATTTACCAAGCAAGTGGGGAAGACCGAGACTCGATCGAATAAGAATCATAGAGCTAAAAAGAGGAAATTACTCTTGACACAAGTTGGCTAAGAAAACGACCAACAAGAATCTCTATGCCTATGAAAACCACATGGACATGGTGTATTCCCCAACCATCGAGGAAACAACATTTCCCTATTGAAAAATAATAGAAACCAATGACCTGCAAACTCATTTATTGAACTTCGCCCATGGTTAAAATCATAGAGTCTGAAAAGTACCACACCTGAGTGATCAAATCAACCATAAAACACAATAAATCTCCCCACCTCGTGACCATCAAAGAGCCTAGTATGAGGATGCGAGAACAAAGGGAGATATGTCTAGTTGTAGATGAATCTGTATGCAAGAAGTGAATGGGTGCATGGCCTGCACACCCACCACTAGCTAGCTCATCCATGGTGGCAGTCACGTGACACCATTCTAAATATAAAAATATGTTGAAATAAGAGGGGATAGGGGACTTGGCAAAGGATACCTTGGAAACCAACTTAATATACATCCCTTAATGCACATAATTAACTAAATTCACATTATAATAAGGGGTGAATTCATATTTAGAGGGCTTCATAGGATAGCTTTCCAACCTGACAAACCATTGATAACAAATTTTCCTTCTTCAAAGAGACAAGCTTGGCTAACCTGTGCATTTGTCGCCTTGTTATGACTTCTCAAGATGTGGTAATAAGCCTTTTGAGAAAAGGAATCTATAAGGATTTTGAGTATGCTTAGAAGGAGATTGAGATGGTTGTTCTTAGGAAGAGAACCTTTATGGAGGTGTTGAACAGTAATAAGGGAATCTCCTATTATCACAACCTTATATACATCCCGATATTTAGCCAATTGGAGGTTGAGAAAGAGCCCATACATTTATGCATGATTATTCATCCTCTAGCCTAGCCCCCATGAATAATTTACTTCTTGGATTCCTTCAGAACCCAAGAGAATCCATCCCCTTCCTGCCACCACTAAATATCATGGAAGTCCATTATCCAGTGTATTTATTTTTAGACCAATTCCTAGCTCCTAATAACCCTTTTTTCTATCTCAAACCAATTTTGACACTTTTTCTATCTCCTTATGTGTTCTTAGGGATTCTAATCTCCAATTTCCTTTTTATTTCTTAACTTATTTCTCTATAATTTCTTTTGATAAAAAAGATTTAATAATCTTTTTTCATATATATATATATATATATATATATATATATATATTTATATATATAATTCTCATTTATCTTTTTTCTTTCCAAAGGTTTTAAAATTTCGAGTATTAGGGATCATTCTTGGAAAAAAAAATGGTTTCTCTCTTAGCCTAACGACAAGAGCGAGGTTGTGAATTGGCCTTAGTCTCATCCCAAAAGAAATAATGAGATTGTTGATAACATACCAATACTACAGTCTACATTATATACTCATTATACTCATTTAAAAATGTAGATTACTCTTGAAAATAATATACCATATAAATTTAAAGATTTTAAATCTTAATAAAAAAGATAACAACTATTTTACTCAATTACCCTAAAATAAACCAATTAACATTATTTATTTTTTCTTTATTTAAATATGTTTTCTTTATCTTAAAAATAATTTTTTTACTCTTTATTTGTATTTTCTTTAATTAATTTTATATTATTAAATATTAATTATAAAAAAATTTCTCCCTAATTATTTTCATCTCATCATAATTTAATCACATCATACTTTTGATTATCTCTTTTTTTTTTTTTTTTTTGCATCTACGTCCACTCTTAATACTTTTGATTTATATAAGTTTTTTTAAAACATAGTCTTCTATTAAGTCAACAGTTAATAGGGCAACCTAGCATTGCATTGACAATCTTACAATTTTACAGCTCATTAATGATTAACGTGATTTTAAATTTTATTATCATATATCACATTATTTTAAATTTTTAATATTTTGGCTGAGTGCATAGGGATACTTCACAAATAAAAGTTGAAAAAGTCAAAAATCATGCCAACTATAAAATCATAAAAATTCCCTCATGAGTACATTGCAATATAATTATTATAATTATAAACATTAGAGTGGATTAGTGCCCCTCCATACTCTTTATCCCTTAAAAAATCATGTCCATATACTAAACCTTAAATTCATGAGTACATTGCAATATAATTATTATAATTATAAACACTAGAGTGGATTAGTGCCCTCCATACTCTTTATCCCTTAAAAAATTTATGTCCATATACTAAGGGCGTATTAATACATAAGCAAGTGCATTGTTTGTGGTATAGCAACGGATAGTTTATCACAAATCAAAATGGTATATATATATAAGTTTTTAATATAATATTTTATAGATTTAATAAATTGTGATTTAAATAGGTTATATAAAGTTTATTAATTAAATTTGTGATTTCAATGAATCTTTATTTAATTTTAGATAAATTAAAACAGAAAATAAACCAGATTTTTTTTTTTTAAATCACACTTAAAAACTATTCAATATTTTATTAATTTTCATTAAATTATCAAGATAAAAAGTTTTTAAGCTACCCTTGATCTGTTTGTTTGCTTGCTTGCTTTTTTTTTAATTTAATTTATTAGTTTTATATTAATTTTAAAATTATATCTAATATTTTATTTTGTTTAAATTAACTTATCAAATAAAAAGTTTTTAAACATAATATTTTGTTTTGTTTTCATTAACTTGTGAAATAAAGAGTTTTCAAAAGTTATTTGTTTTTTTTATTAATTTCATATTAATTTTATAAAAATAATAATATTTTTAAAAAGAAAATAAATATAATGATTATATAAATAAAACAATTAAAATAATATTTTTATATGATCCCATTTTATCTTTATTTTTAATCCACGTTGTTTAAATATAGAAAATTCTTTGCTCTCTAACTTTAACATTACTCAAACCTTATATCTCTAGTATAATGATGGGTTCATTTAACCTACAAGGTATACCAAATCTAGTTACTTTACATTCCAAGGATATTTTTGTCTAATTCTCTAGTACAATGATGGGTTCATTTAACCTACAAGGTATACCAAATCTCGTTACTTTACATTCCAAGGATATTTTTGTCTAATTCCTTGTTTTCTCTGAATAGCTTCACATTGAATATGACCACCATATTCTTCAAAAGCACCATATTTGTGAGATCTGCTACTTAAAGCTTAAGAATGATAATCATTTTATATTTAAATGTGATTCCTACCAAAAAATTAAGTAATGGATTTTTTTGTTTCTTTATAGATTCACTTGGTTTTCTATAAATACTTAAATGGCATACCAAAAATGAAAATATTTAACTTTCTTTCTTTCAGAGTTTTATTGGGATCAAGAACAGTTTAATGAAGAAATAAATGCACACATAACTAAATGGAAACTAAAAAACAAACGCACAAGTAAATACACAATTATTTACGTGGTAAAACCTTGACAGGATATCAAGGAAACCTCCACGGGGCAAGGGATTGGAAACTCTTATTAATCAATAATTATTCTTCATATTTACAAGCCTCTCGGGCCATCCCAATTAATATGGGATACTTCGTTACATAACTACTTCTTCATTATACAAACTAACTCACCGGTAAATTACAATAATTACATGATTAGTTGTCACATTTCAACAAACTCCACCTTGACAACAATTTTCCTAATCCCTTACCCATGCCCATTCATCATCTCTTCTACAAGCCAAGAGAAACCAGACACCATCTCAGCTTCTCTGCTGTAACTGGCTTCATGAATATGTCTGCACGATTTTCTTGTGTACAAACCTTCTTGAGAACTACTTTGCTACCATCGATCACATGTCTCACAAAGTGATACCTTACATCAATGTGCTTGGTCTTGCTGTGATATGCTGGATTTGTAGCCAAATGAATAACAATCGGACTGTCACATAACACATTTACTTTCTCATGCATCCTTCCAATATCATTAAGCAGACCTTTAACCAGATTGCCTCTTTACAGGCATCTAAAGTAGTTATATATTTTGATTCAGTAGTGGAAAAAGCAATTGTCTCTTGAAGCTTTGACATCCAGCTGATTGCTCCACCTGCAAAAGTAAAAACATAACCTGTAGTAGACCTCCTTTTGTCCAAATCATCTGCATAATCAACATCCACATATCTGTAGACTGAACCTTCACAACCATCAAAGATGATGCAATGGTCACTTGTGCCTCTCAAATACCAAAGCATCCATTTCACTGCTTGCCAATGTTCTTCCCTTGGATTTGCCATGAACCTGCTGAAAACTCAAACTGCATGTGAAATGTCAGGTCTTGTAGATACCATCGCATACATTAAGTTTCCTATTGCATTTGCATATGGTACACGAGACATATACTTCTTTTCTTCAACAGTTCTAGGACTCAAAACCGAAGAAATATTAAAATGGGAAGCTAATGGAACATTAACAGGTTTCACATTGTTCATACCGAACTTTTCAAGTACCTACTCCACATACTTTTGTTGTGATAACCAAAGCTTACCATTCTTCCTGTCTTTGTGTATCTCCATGCCCAAGATATGTTTTTCCGCTCCAAGATCCTTCACATCAAATGTCCTAGAGAGTTGAGCCTTTAACCTGTTGATTTAATCCATGCTTTTTCTTGCAATAAACATATCGTCAACATACAACAACAAGATAATGAATATGCCATTGAAACTTTTGAAGTATACACAATGATCATACTCACTTTTGATAAAATTCTAGCTCACCATGAAAAAGTCAAACTTCTTGTACTGTTGCATGTGCAACTGCCTTAGGCCATACAATGATTTCTTGAGATTGCAAACTAATATTCTATTGCGACCTTGTACAAAACCTTTTGGTTGATCCATATATATCTCTTCATCCAAATCATTATGAATAAAAGTTGTTTTAACATCTTATTGTTCTAACTCAAGGTCAAGTAATGCAGTTAGTGCTAACACAGTACGAATAGAAACAAGTATTACAACTGGTGAAAAAATCTCATGAAAAATAATACCTTCAGCCTGAGAATTCCCTTTTGCAACCAGCCTTGCCTTATACCTATCAATACTTCCATAAAATTTTCTCTTCAACTTGAAGACCCATTTTCACCCATCAAAACTTTTCCCAAGATCCCAGGTATTGTTCTTGGCTAAGGAATCCATTTCTTCTTCCATAGCCTTTTTCCATTTCTCGCTATTTGCATCATCCACTGCTTCCCGATAAAAAGAAGGTTCCCCATCTTCAGTAATCAACGCAAAAGATGAAGCATAATATTCATACCCTTTGGGTATTCTTCCTTCCCTTGTAGAGCTTCTTAGAGTGATTGGTTTCTGAATTGGTTCTGGAATTTGGACAGTTTCCTTTGCTTCTTCATCTTTTTCATTAGAAGTCTCTCCTTCCTTTCGAATTTCTGGAAAAAGTTTAGTCTCCAATTGAATTTTATGATTTGGCGATATTCGTTCCTATTTTACTTTTCCAACATCTAATTTTAGAAGAGAAGATTCATCAAATGTTACATATCTACTAATGACTATCTTCCGTGAAGAATGATCCCACAACCTATATCCTTTCACCGCATAACCATACCCAACAAAGACATAACATTTTGATTTTGGATCTAACTTTGAACGTTGATTCCTAGGAATATGAGCATAAGCATCACAACCAAAAATCTTCAAATGTGAATAATCACAAGACTGACTTGACCAAACTTCTTCAAGAATTTTTCAATTTATGACAACACAAGGTGATATGTTAACTAAATTGTAACAACCCCAAAATTTAAGATACAAATACTTATATCAAATATGAAATTAATAATCAACACACAAACTATTAACAAGCTAGCATAGAAATTTCATAAACACAAGCAAAGATGACTTACTTGTAACGACGATATTCCTTACTTGAGACGCCGAAGTGGAACGATATTTCATTCCCGCTAACCGCAACAAATTTTTGGGGACGACTCTCCACCCAACCATAGGCTCAGCTGCACGTAATCTTTTTACAGTTGGTCGGCCCCGAGAACTCAATCAACGTACTACTGGAAGGGAATCCTTTGTCTCACAATATTTTTCTCTCAAGAGAATGGATGAAGGAATGATGCATTTCATCTTCCTCAACATCTATTAAATAAACCAAACAATGGAAGGGAACCGCATGCACACATTCCATGTATCAACATGCAACTTTATTTCTTTATTTTAAGTTTTACTTAATTTAATGTTTCTCTTAATTTAACTCTTTCTTATTTTATTCCATTTTACTTTTTGTTAACTTTACTTATTTTTACTATTTTTATAGTTTTCTTAGTTCAACTCTTTCTTATTTTATTCCTTTTTACTTTTGTTAATTTCACTTATTTGTATAGTTTACTTTTATATATTTTTATTTAGATCTCTAGTTTATTATTTACTATTTTATTTAGAACTCCGATTTATTATTCATTATTTTATTTATTTATTATTATTATTCTCTTTATTATTTATTATGTATTTACTATTATTGACTTCTTATTTATTTACTATGTAGTATATTATATTATATTATTTATTATTTGTTATTTATAATTTTCATTATTATTAGGGGACGTTAGATACTCCCCCTCTTTAAGGAACTTCGTCCCAAAGTTAGGTTGAATCATTTAATATTTTATTTATGTAGTTATTTGTTACTTCACATTTTCCCAACACCCTCTCATGAATTAATATAACCAACAGGCATCGAAACTTTCCACAACACCTGGGAAATATCAAGGAATCTTTGTCCTTTTCCCATTTTCGGAATAGTCATAAGCCTCATCGATCTGTACCATAGCCCAAGGTTGGCCCCAAGGCTCGCGCTCGACTCAGACCTCATCTGCTCAAAGGTAGGCATCCGGTCCTAGTACTCAATTAATCTGGGCATCTCGCAAGGTTGGCCCACTCCTTCCACCCTCACTAAGGCGCACAGCCCCATGCATCGAAGTCCTTACACCCCTTCCAGACTTCGGCATCCCAATCCAATACTAGGCACTTGGCCTACAATATCAAGCACTTGGCCTCCTCAAGATGGTCCCATAGCCCCTCAAGAGATATCCATCAAGAGCTATACAAGACAAATGAACCATTGGAATATGTAGTGTTGATTGAGTTTGTCCCCAGCCCATATATTGTTACATATTCTCCCTCATATGTATGGGCTCCCACGAGATCATCAAATAAAACAACCTTCTTGGCCAATTTGTGGATTTCCTGCCAATCACCACATCTCAACATGCATCCAATGCATTAGTTATAATCATAACATCACAGAAAATAATTCGCATTCCAACTCTTACATTTCATCGTGAAAACATAACATTATTGTTAATCACCACATTCTTAACAGTAAAGAACTGCATGCTCATGCATGTCACAAAATTTGTATGCGATTACCACATAAAATACCCTCACAAGTTATAACATCAACATATCAGCATCAAGACATGACATCACATAATAAACTAACCACATGTCGATATAACCTCAAATCATAACGACATAATCCCTATGCATATCATATTCATCACGAGCATACAACATCATTATTGCAACAACTAAATAAGAACCACATGTGCATCATTATCCTCATTAGAACCATATTCATTTACCACATATGATCACATCATGAAACATCATTACTATAAAAATCATATCAATACTTATCAAATATAGAATAACAATACACTATAAACATTATTATCATGAATTAATTTCATTTACTTATATAAACAATGAATACTAACTATGAATTAAGATTATTCAACATCCCTCTAGGATCTAAGCTACCTCATCAACAATGTTAGTGTTGCGTTTTAAACAAGATGGAAATTGCTTTCAATAATCATTTTCTCGTCTTTCAATAAGAAATTTCCCAATTTACAAGATAGGCACAACCATACTATCGGTATGCTACAATTTTGATATAGTATCTTCACTTGCAAGTTTCACCATCTAAAGCCTTAATATTTAGTTAAGGTGTTACTCGTATTTCCATCATTATTTCATTTCCAATACATTGATTAATCTAATCCAAATACATAACTCGTCAATGACATACTAACTTCTTACTCTTCACATTAATTATTTTTCCATTAGCCTTTAAGCCTCAACTTATTATAAAATGTATCTCCCTTGTCAAGGATAGACAATTAATATCTTTAAAATTTACCTATAAACATTTTCTTAGTCTATCACTTGTCAACTTACACCTATATGAGTGTTTTGGTTCATAAATTCTCATCTTTCTCCTTTTAAATTGTATAAGTCATCATTATAACCCTTACCCATCAAATTCAAATACGGTATAAAATTGTTTGATATGTATTGAAGATTTAACTAAATCCAATTTCATTGACAAACATGCATTATATGATTCATGTTTATGCACATCATTCCCTAACTCTTAAGAATTATATTAATTTATATATTATTTATAATCACCTCAAAACATCATTATCATGAAAATAAACTTTGTCAATATAAACATTCACAATGTATCCCTTGGTAACATATTGTTTTAATTTACAAATACAATTATCCATTTTAAAACATCTAATTATACAAAACATGTATTTAACCTTGTATACAACATAGATGCAATGAAATAAAATTATACACACTATTTTAAACCATAATGTTAAGAATATCCTTTCCAATAATACACTTTAATCCTATGCTATCCCATAATACACTTTATAGATATTGAATGCAAAGGTAGTTGAATATGCCCAGAGCTAATGGGCCCTTTTAAACATGTTATATGCTACACACGATAAATTCGATCTAAAAGTGGAGCACCCATCTTCCACTAATCTCACGTCAATGTTTCTCATACATTATTCTTGTATTTTCAAAGTATCCTTTATTTGATTTCCGCATTAATGTGAATAAAGAAAAAAGAAAATATTAATGTGAATAAAGAAAAAAGAAAATATTAATGTGAAATCAAGTTTGAATGATTTGCTAAGGGGATCAATATTAATAGTAAGTTGTGAAGGCAGAGATGATAGATATATTAATGGAATTCTGGAATTTTGAGTCCAAATTTGAGAATAACGATGTGGCATGGTGTGGCACAACACCATATCGATGATAAACCATATTGGCCATTTTTAATGGAAACAGAATTTTACCACATTACAATAATGCATTGGATGAATTAATATGTTTTTTAGCAGTGTATAAGATACTTAATATAATTCATTGAATTAACTTGCTTAATATATTTTATAAAAATAATGATTATAAAATATATAAAATTAAATTTATATTTATATTTATGATCAATTACATTATTTTTCAAATACTTTGCACTTAAAAATTAGAGTACCAAGCTTAATCAAAGAAGATAAATATGATGAAGTTTATGGTATGTTTGTGAAAATAATTATTGTGGGAAAATATAATCATTATATTACTATTGTATTAACCCATTTTTAATCATTTTTATTACTTATTTTGATTATGAAATTATTTATTTTAAATACAATTATAGGTCTATCTAATTTATGGTATTTAATTCTACTAATTATTTAAGAAATAATTTTTGTATTAAAGCAAATGAATTTTTAAAGGTTTCATTATTTATTTTAATTATGCAATTATTTATTTAAAATATAATTATAGGTTCATCTAATTTATTTTAGAGTAAGATAGGGATTTAATTTTGCTAAATATTTAAGAAATAAATTTTGTAGTAATTTGAAAGCTTGGTATTTATCTTTTGTTTTTCTTTATTTCTGTGTCAAATGTATAGAGGAGTCAATTTACGTTGTGTTTTAAATTTATTAATTAATATTTATTTTTTGATATCTTGTTTTTATTTTTTATTTATTAGTTAGTATTTATTTTTTAGTTATATAATGATGACAATGTATATTTTTTTGTAAGCTCGGCATTGGTAAGGTTACATCATGGTCATGTCCAAAAATAACACCCTAATAAGGTGGGGAATTGAACTAGCCTACTTAACATCTAAGAGTGCCTTAACAACACACCCAATATCTATAAAATAATTTTATTTTATAATAAATTGTTTTTATGTTTTTTTCATTTATTAAATCGTATTAAAATATTACTTTTATCTATCTATCTATATATATAAAGATTTAATGAAATATTAATATTGTTAAAATAAGTTAAATCTATAATATAATAAATTGAATTTGTTTTTATCCACCCATATATATATATATAATTAATTAATTAATTAATGAGAATATGCTTAAGTTTAGAGTAAATTAAATTTGTACTAAATGAATTTTATTGCAAGGCTCTCACAAACTCTCAAGCCCCTGATCCTAAGCTAAAAGCCTAGCCAAAATCTTGGCTCCCAAAAGCCCTTTACATGAGTCATGAGGATATATTTATAACATAAGGGGTGACTCTTCCCCTCCTCTGTGTGACTCTTGGGCTTCCCTCATGACTCTTCACATTCCACAATGGACACTTGGAATTTCACTTACAAATTATTTACAAAAGAATATTACAATATGCTCGTACCCATATAGGACAAAATTGGGTAGAGGCAATTAGGAAACCTAATAAGACAAAAAAGATTAAGCTTGAGTTTGGGCAAATTCCAGCTCAACAACTTCCACTTGTTTTTCCTCGGTCACGTAATGGTGCCAAACTTTGTACTATGTGATGAGTCCATCAAACTATGCGATGGTGTCAGGATGGAAGCAAAATCTAACCTCCATGGCATCCGGTTACATTGGTTTGGAACTGGTCTATGTTTCCTTATTTAGCGGGAGCACCATAGTGTTGATTTGGAAATGACCACCAATGTGCTTCTACATGTTCTGCCTATTCACTTCAAGATCTTCCTTGGTGGTGATCTATCTACACTGCTCCAAGTACTCTTCAATCTCCTGCCTAACTTGATTTTTGCATTTATCCCCTGTGAGTGAGCCAACTGATGGGATTATGTGCGCTTTCACCAAGAAATCCACGTTGTTATACAATCATGCATACGAGGCCTGAATTTTGGCAATAAATGAGATGATTTTTTTGTTATTCTAGATGAGCATCCAAACCTTCTCTTTCTCCAATTCTGCCTCTTGCCTTGTTTTCTTTCTCAATTCAAGCATCACCCCTTTGTATTGTATTGACCATTCATGCATGACAACAATGGAAGCTTATACAGCCTTAATATTTTTGACATGATCTTTTCATTTCTATTGACATGATCGTTCCAGTGTAACACATTTTTTTGACCCCACTATTATGTGATGTAGTAATCGTTCTGGTGTGGCACCATTCTCCTAACAATCACTTTCCGCATAATTTGTGAAGCTCTGTACAAAAATACCAATCATTATCTTACTACCTATGAATTGAATTTCCTTTTAGGATGAAAATGTAGTCTCAAATTCCCCATGCCTCACACTATCAGGTTGCGTTTTTAATGAATGCAAGAATTTTTTCTTCGCGATTTGGAGGCTAATGACACAAAAATGAGAGAATCCCAACCTTTGCGCCTCCAATGTAAAGAAACGTCCAAATTACTGATGGTGAGGGCGAGGGGTTAAATACGCGATGGTTCTTGCTTTTCCTCTTTTGCTTCAGAGATTGTGTAAAAGTTGCGCACTTCAATTCCTAGTCTCCCTCTCAATTCAACACAATGAAAGATGAAATATTAATATTGCATTTTATTCTTTCTTTCTGTTCAGAAAAGAACTGGAATGTTGTTTTTGCAGCGAATTTGGCCTGGTTTGGTTTTTGTTTCAACACTTTTGCTTGAGGTTCGTGCTTTATTTCAATGATATTTCTAAATATTGTGGAAATATTGAGTGTAACATGTACTAACTTCTGCAAAATTAGGCATAACAATGATTGTTGTGACCAACTCTTATTTTAAGAAGGATATTTTCATAGATTGTGGAAATATTGACCATAACCTATACTAACTGGGAATTTATTAAGCATGGTTGTAATTTTTGTGACAAACCCTTTCACCAATTTTAAGAATTATATTTTCACAGATTGAGGAAATATTGACCATAACCTATATTAACTGCGAAAATACTCATCACAGTAATTTTTGTGACTAAACCTAACTCGTTAACATTACAAGGCAATAGAAAGTTGCTGCTCGAAAAAACGCTCTGTGCACTTGACCTAGCCGCGCAACTTCTGTGCTTGAGGCCGCAGGCCAGCCATGGCCCCTCCGGACGATTCTACGGAGGGGGCCGACGCACAAACAGCATTCTCAGCTCTGCTAAAATCTTTACCGCTTCAACGCCCTCGTCCGGCTCTATCTAAGTTTGTCAAGAAATTAGATGGTCTGCAAGAGGTCGTTCTGCCTCCTGCTCTACCGAGAATGGCTGCTCTCTCACTCGCTGAACGAGGCCTCATTGGGAAATTCACTGGCTTATGGCCATCCCCCAAAACAGTTCAACGTTGGATCCAGAGAAACTGAGCAGACAAAGTAAGTGGCAAAATTTCCATTCGCTTCTGTTGGAAAGGATATTACACATTTCATTTTGAATCAAGGGCAGACAAGGACTTAATCTTCAGAAACAGACCATATTTTATGGACTCTAGAGGGTTGTACTTGAACAAATGGACTCCAGACTTCGATCCCAAGCTGGATGTCCCTAGTGTTGTCCCGGTCTGGGTCCAACTTCCGCATCTCCCGCTCCATTGCTGGGGAGATGATTCGGTTCAAGCCATTGGCAATGTTGTTGGGAAGTACATCGATCGGAGAGAGCCAAGGACAATATGCAAGTCTGTGCGTGCACATGTGTTGAAGTTGATCTCGGCAAGGGTCTCCTAGAGGCAATCAAGCTAAAGGTGGATGATTGGACACACATTCAGCAACTGGATTACGAAAAAATCCCATTTAAATGCAAGGTATGTCACGAGTACGACCATTTTGCCAATCGCTGCTCTAAAATTGTTAATGATGAAAATGCTCAATCTGAGGAACAATGGAAAATTGTCAAGAGAAAAAATATTGTTGTTGTCCCGATAGCTGAAGCTCCTCCCAAATCTGCTCCCCACAAGCCTAATCCCTCCTCCTCTTCGACTCCTCCACCCCCCCCCCCCCCCCCACCCCCCAAGACATCCTTAGAGTCAACTAATCCCTTCTCCTCCATTTCCCTTGATGATGATCCCCCTATCCCTCTACCTCCATCTCAGGATGGCTCTCTTTCTCCCAATCCCCCTTCAATCCCTTCTCCTTCATTCTCCCATGACCCTCCTACATCAAGATCAACCAGAAGCTCTTCTAAAGAACACGGTGCTAATCTGGACACACACAAAAAACAAGGACCAGGCAGGAGATCCACCAAACAGCAGAGAGAAGAAAACGCCCAAAAAGATATTACCATGGGCACCCAAAACCCCATAGAAACTTACATTTTGGGGAAAAATAGCAAGGAAGCGGCACATAAAGATCAGGGAGGGCGAGCAACTCTCCGTACTCCTCTTACTCAATGTTGAAAGCCCTATCCTGGAACAGCAAGGGATTAGGGCACCCCTCTAAAATCACTGCTCTAAATGATTTGATAACTCATGAAAAACTAGGAATTCTAATGTTACAAGAAACAAAGCAAGGATACCAAGAAATGAGAGGGATTATTGATCGCCTCAAGCAATATGAAGGATGCATCTGCGAATCTAGGGGAGCTTCAGGGGGAATCGCCACCCTTTGGAACCATAATGCTTGGAAGCACACAACTGATACAATCAATCAATTCTGGATTAAAGTCATTCTAGAGAGTCTAATGAATAACCAAAAAATTGTCATTTACAATATCTATGCTCCAAATCACTACAGGGACAAAGCGCAGTGTTGGAATTCTCTCAAAACTGACATAGATGCAGAAGAAAGCAGCAACATAATTCTTGGAGGAGATCTCAATCTCATACTCCACGCCAACAAAAAGAGGGGGGGTTGTTTTACACACGACCCCTGCAGAACGCAGTTGGAAACTATCATGCAGGATCACGATCTCATTGATGTTGTCCCCAAAAATCATAGGTTTACTTGGAATAATCATAGGTTGGGAAAAGACAATATAATGGAGTGGCTAGACAGGATTTCGGTGAACGTCTCCCTCCTCTCTTCCTACTCCACAGCATACTCTGTTGTTCTCCCCTTCTCAGCATCCGATCATTACCCCACAGCGCTAGTTCTCGAAGCTCACTGTTCTCTAGGTCCCATTCCATTTAAGTACAGCCCGCTACGGAGTAACTTTCCCATTGTTGATCAGATTGTTAAACAAACATGGTGCCAGCACATTGAAGGATCGTCGGGTTTCATATGGGAAAACAAACTAAAAAGGACCAAAAGCGCCTTAAAATATTGGGCAAGAAATCACTATAAGGAACCGGAGAAAGTTAAAGCAAAAATCAAAGGCAAATTAGAGCAGATCCACAGCACGATAGAGGAACAAGGGCTCTCCCAAGAATCCAAAGCTCAAGAATGTGACCTTTACTTCCAGCTATATCGTGCTAACTGAATGGAGGAGCAGAAATGGAGAATCAAATCACGCCAACTGTGGCTGCAAGGAGGGGACAAACACTCCACTTTTTTCCATAAGCAAACTACATTCAGAAAAATCAGTAACAACGTCACCTCCATCACTGATGACGAAGGCCAACTTCAAACTTCCCAAGATGATATTAAAAAGGCTGCATCAAAACATTACAACGTTCTCTTAACTGAAACCAAAGAAGCTGAAGATTATTCAAATCTGCCTCAATATCTTCCCACAGAAATCAGTGATGAAATCAATGCAGATTTCACCAAGGAAATAGAAGAAGAAGAGATACAAAGAGCCATTTGGGCACTTCGGCCAGACATGCCCCCTGGCCCAGATGGCTTCCCCATCAACTTTTATAAATCTCACTGGAGGACTATCAAAAAAGACCTTCTCAAAATGACAAAATGGGCCCAACTCAAGAGCAAAATCAGAGGCTTCACCAATGCCACCCACCTTGCCCTTCTCCCTAAAGAAAACCGACCCTCATCCTTCTCCCGTTTTCGGCCCATTTCTCTCTGCAACTCCTCATACAAAATCTTGACTAAAATCATAGCCACTCGCCTCAAACCTATCCTCCCCTCACTCATCTCTGAGAATCAAGGAGGCTTCTTGGACAATAGAAAAATCTCTAACTCCATTCTGCTTGTGCAAGAGGCTATTCATTCCAGCCAAGTTAGAAAAGAAAAAGGTTTCATTTTAAAACTGGATTTAGCCAACGCCTTCGACCGAGTTAGACACTCTTTCCTATTTGTTGTTCTAAAGAAAATGGGATTTGCTTCGCCTTTTATCGACCTTGTCCAAGCATGCATCTCTGGCCCTTGGATCTCCCCCCTCATCAATGGCAGACCAGGGCCATCCTTCCAATCTTCTCGAGGATTATGTCAAGGCTGCCCCCTTTCCCCCATCTTTTCATATTGATGGTTGAATCCTTCAGCAAGGCTCTAGACTACAAACATCGCACCGGTCTTATCACCAGCATTAAATTTGGGAATGGAGTCAAAAACATAAACCATTCTCAGTTTGTTGATGACACCTTGCTAATGGGAGGAGCCTCCAACATTATAGATCACCGTTTCAAAACCCTCTTAGACAGATATATGAGTTACTCCGGAGGCATGATCAATTACCTTAAGAGCTGCATTTATGGTTGGAACGCAACTGCTCAAACTCTTCAAAGAATTGCTAGCATCTTCGGGGTTTCTTGCAAGTTAGACTGGGGGCATTTCTCTTATCTGGGCATGCCAGTGAGTGTGGTTTTTCTGAAAGCTAAAGTTTTGGACACCATCATCGACAAAATGAAAAGGAAAGTACAGCAATGGGGTTCCTTCTGACTTAATCCAGCAGGGCGCCTAATCCTCCTGAAATCTGGTCTCTCCTCTCTGCCCTTGTATCAATTCACGCTCCTGCAAGCTCCAGCGAGCTTTCATCAGAAAGTGGAAGCCATCCTCCATCACTTTCTCTGGCAAGGGGGAAAAACTGAAAGAAATAAATACAACCTCATAAATTGGAAACAAGTTATTCAACCTCAAGAACATGGAGGGTTGGGGATCAGATAGTCTGGAGACTCATCAATGGAGACTCTGCTAGGTGGAAGAATGTGCTGGAAGCCAAATATCTAAACTCTCTGAGGCAGCTTCTATTAGTTCATGATATACCTCTCAGAGCCTGCACCAAAATCTGGGGGCTGTGTAGAAAAGCAATTCCCATCTTTGCTTCAAACATTTCTAAGGTACCCAAGGGGGGCAACAGCATTATAATAGGGGCTGATAAAATAATGGGCCAGCAACCTATCAACAGTAGGCCTGGAACCCAACAAATTCTTTCCTACCTTGACAACAAGGGGATCCACAGTTTGAGCCAGATATCCAAATGGGACATTCACATGCAGCTTTGGACAGGATGGCATTTCCCATAAATACCTGTTGAGCTACAATCAAGCCTGGATAATCTGCAAACTCAACTCCATGGCATCGCCCCCACCAAACAAAACAATGATGATTGTTATCATTGGGACCCTTCAGGCACTGGCTATACAGTCAAAGCTGCCTACCATCAAATCTGTAACAGTGATCGCCCCATAAACATATGGACTCAATGGAAAATTTCTTGGAAATCAGAGACTCTCCCAAAAATTAAATTCTTCATATGGGTTCTTCTAAAAGGGAAAGTGCTAACTTCTGATAATCTAAAAAAACGTCGTATTCTCCATCACGCTGCCCAAACTGTCAAGCAGCTGAGGAAACTATTCAACACCTATTCATAAATTTCTCCTTCACCACTGCATGTTGGAAAGAAGCCTTCCTGAAGGACCAACTCCCCTGGGGTTCCCACAGCACCATTTCCGAACTCTTACACTTATGGAAGAAGAATTATCCCTGGCAACGCAAGAAGAACAATGTGGCTAGAAGATTCTGAAACGCTCTTCCTTACTCTATGATGTGGCGCATATGGCTAGCATGAAATCAAACAATCTTCAAAGACAAAAAAATCGACAACAGGAAGCTATACAGCAAGGCAAGAGGACTCGCTCTGGAAACAATAGCTGTCAAATGTCAAAGGAACATTGACACAGCTGGTCTCTTTGTTGAAGAACATAATTACATAGGGTGTCTGTTAGATCAAAGCAACAAGGACCAAAACAGAAATGACACCAGCAGTAAACAAAACTCTAGCCACAGTTGGAAAATCATAATGAAGGATAAGGAATTTGCACTCTGGTTAAGAAACTGTAACACACACTATCTATTCTTTGATGGAGCCTCCAAGTCTAATCCTGGTATGGCTGGGGCTGGCGAAATTATTTTCAACGCCAACGGAGACACCATCCTTGCATACGAATGGGGATTAGGCCCCCTCTCCAATAATAGAGCTGAAGCCCTCGCTCTATACCAAGGTCTCATTCAGCTCCAAATTCTTGGCATCCGCACAGCAACAATGATTGGAGACTCGGCTATCATCATCAGCTTAATGGTCTACAATCAGACAGCCACCAATTTAGCACTTCAGCAAACAATAAGTCGGTGTCATGCGCTCACCCAGCAAATGCAAGAAATGTGATTCATTCACGTCCTTCACTCCCTCAACAAGGAGGTCGATGCACGCGCAAACAGAGCTTGCTCCAAACCTCTTGGCAGTCTCAGATGTAACGCCTTCAATTCCCTCTGCTTCCTGCCATGAATAGAAAAAATCCCCTTAGATTGCCTGCAGAGGCATCCGTTGCAATCACGCCCAAGAGTCCAATGGCATCCAGGAATATACTTTTGGAAACAATGAACCCAGCATCAGCAAGACAAATGGAGGATTTACAGGCCTTGAAGGCAACTCAATGCAAGATTTACAGGTCCTGAAGGCAACTCATTTTTAGCATGCTTTACAAATGTAATCTTTTACTGTCACAGTTTGTCCGAATTTACACTAGATTAGCTTTCTCAACAGTCAAGCACAATCGGAGTGCAAGGGAATCTGGCCTTGTTGATGTTCCCCTCTGTCTTATTTCTCAAGAATATTGCCCTGTAACAATGGAGCCCAGACTCCCAAATTTTTCTTTTTGAATACAAACAGCACCTGATTATGTCAAAAAAAAAAAAACATTACGAGGCAATAGGCTGAAACTTTTCATCAATCTTGAATGTTATATAACGATGGGTTCTCTTGCACTTTATCTCCACAAATTGATTTTACATTCATTATTAAGAACCATTCTTATGCTCCGTTGATGACTTCCACATATTCTCAGAACCAAACTCTATGAAAAGTGCCCAACACTGCCAAAGTGGATGCGCATATCTAGAAAAAGAATCAATAAAGTCTGGTTAAAATGCTAAGATAGTCAACAACGAGCCATAAAAACTCTCATGGATTTGTTGGTCCCCATTTCGTTTTCAACTCAAATTCGAAGTGGAAAAATACAAACACATGTTGCTATATCGCTAGATTTCCTTGCATGAAGAATGCAATGTGGAAGAACAGGAGGTGATGAATATTTAATGTGTTATAGGGAATCTGGTAAAATTCGAACCAAAAAAAAAAAGAGACACATGTCGCTCTCTATTGTCGGATCTCCTTGAATGATGAAGGCAACACAGAAGAGCAGTAGGTGATAAGTGTTAAAGATAACAATTCATACTGGTTAAGTTATTACTTTTAAAATATTAATCTTTTGTCAGCGTTTCCTACTACGTGTTATAAGTGCCGACATATGTAACATTTAATGCAATGGTAAGGACTCATCACTATTTTGGTTCATTGCTCATATTTAATGAAATATATTGGTTTAAAGGTTTTTATTTTATATTTATAATGTCCAGAGCATTGAGTTGTTTTTATTTTATATATATAATGTCTAACGTGGGAGGTGAGAGGTATTATGGTAGTTTGTCAGAAGTGTGAGGCATTATTACTATATACATATGCACAAATTGTTGAGATTTTTTGTATTTGGGGTAGCATCAGTTGTGCTTTAGGTCCCAAATTTTATGGAGGGACTAGAATACACCTGATCTACAAGACCCAAAAATGGATTTGAGAAATTTCAAGTTGTGTTGAAGTTATTCAAATAATTAATTATTTTTAATGGATTTCCTAAGTCTAGCTTAGGAAAATAAAATAATTAAAGTGAATTAATTAACACATGTGCTAAAATGATATTAAGTCACATGGATCAAGCAATCTTTTAATCTTAGCCATTGATGGATGATTTAATCCTGGCCATTGAAGGGTTCAACAAAAAAGTATAAGAGAAACGATTGAGGGTTAGTTGAAGAAACACAATTTCTGTAGAACTGGGCAATAGATATGGAATTCTAGGGCAGGTTTGCTAAGAATTTATAGTGGAATTTCCTGCAGTGAGGGGTAGTATTGGCCAAGGGAATGTTTTTATTCCAGGGCCAAGAGACAGAAAGAGGCAAGAGGAGCAACCACAAGGACATCACAGAGAGGCTTCAAAGCCACGCAGAGCATCAGGGACAGTGCAGAGACAACGCAGAGGTAACTAGGGCCATGCTGGGCTGACGCTGGCCAAGAAGAGATAGCACAAGGGCAACGTAGACGACTCAGACCCTTCTAGAGCCACGCAGAGGTTGACGCAGTCCCTCCTGGGCAACGTTAGGGCTTCAGAAGCAATGCTAAGGGTTTCTAGGGTAAGATATGGGCTGAGTCTTGTAAATCTCGTTTGAGGGTGTGGATCACTCAGACATTTGGCACTAGATCTTCAGGTTAGCTGCAGATTTTATATATTTTACTCTGTCGAGTTTTCCAAGGTTGGAACCTAGATTTGTTGTACTCAGAACTACTTAATAATAAAATCCTCATATATGTTGAACCAGTTTTCCCGCTTTGGGTTTTTCCGGGGACTTATGTCAAAAAATCCATGTGTCACTTTGTTGCATGAGTGAATTATTCAGTAAATGATCTGCATCTGTAGGTTGTAGTTGTGTTTATTTTCGGTATTTTTTGAATCTAAATTCTGAAAATAACTTGTAATAATTAAATCAAGTAGGAGAATCTAAACCAATACAATGTAGTAGAATTTTCACATGGTATCAGAGCGATAGCAGATCAATCTGAATCCCCAAAAAATCGGTTGAAAAAATATTTTTTCTGCAAGGTGGCAGAGGAAGCAGCAAATCCAGAAAGGGAATCTTGACAACAGGGGGACGCAGATCTAGAGGGAGATAACGCATTAGCTGCAGAAGGCCTCTAGGCTTATGCAGACCCTTCCCAGGGCAGCGTAAGGACTGCTTCAGCTAGTCTGGGGTTACGCAATCCACTTCTGAGCAGCGCTGGGACTGTGCTGGGCCATCCAGGAAAACGTTGTCCAGTCACTTCTTGTGTTACAAAAGAATCTTGCCAAGATTCGGAAGCAGTGATTTATATATTCAATAGTGCTGGTGGGGTAGAGATTCTACAGGTGCAGAATTGTGCCTAACTAAGGCAACAAAGGCGGGAGGAAGACAATTATTCAATAGAGCTGAGCCAAACAGATTTGATCGATAAGGAGGATCGGAGAATATTGCTCATTTGAAATTTGGTGGAAGATTTCCAGAGGGAAGTCAGTTTATTCAGATTTGAGCAAATATGGCTCGATATGGACTGAGGGATCAAGACAGATTAGATGGCATGTCCAACTATGTCATCTGGAAAGCCATAATCCTCTCAGTTCTGGATGAGTATGGTCTCAAAGATCTTGCAGAGAAGACACTTGATGTACCAACTGATGCAGATCCACTCAAGAAGTATGAATAAAATCAAGCACGGACAAAGCGGTTGATCATAGACGGAGTCAAGGACCACGTGATTCTGCATATTGCTGATAAGAAAATAGCAAATGCAATGTGGAAGGATTTGGAAGTAATGTACCAAGGAGGCTTTGTGAAAAGAAGAATGCTTCTTGAGAATCAAATGTGGATGTTCCAAATGATGAAGCATGAAGAGATAGATCCATTCCTCTTTAGCCTTCAAGCTATCCGTGACCGGCTAATTGGCATGGGTACTACTCTAGACAAAGGGCTCCTAGTAAGGACAACCTTGAATGATGTCTCTGAAGAATGGGAAACATTTTTCCAGAGCATTCTGGGAAGGGCAGCATTGTCATCTTGGGCAGATATGTGGGCTATTCTCCGCCAGGAGGAGATCAGGAGGATCACCAAGAAACAGTCTATTGGTGGAGGAAGCGTATCAACCAAGGTGAAGAAAGAAGAGGAGGAGGATGCAGCCCTTGCATCAATGAAAATAAGCAAGGGAAGAAGAAAAAGGACCTCTCCAAGGTCCAATGTTTTAACTGTGGTGATCTTGGTCATTTCGCTAGTAGTTGTCCTAAGAAGAAGGACAAAGGAGCTTCTGATTCCAAGGTTGCAGCAGCAAATGAAGATGGCTCTGATGATGATGCATCCATGACTGCTCATGCAGCTCGAGAGAAGAGGTGGGGTGACATGGATATATAGAGTATCCATATTTGGTGGCGAGATCCTTGAGTCAGCCCTACTCTTGGATCACATACGAGCTATGAGAGCCTTAAGACGGTAGTGGGATGAGTCGAGATATGGTTGCAGATGACCACATTGAAGAGCAAGAAGGAGTTGTAGAGCTGAAGAGGGAGTAGCATGATGCAGAGGCAACATCATAGAGAGGTTGATGGGATCTCAAGAAGACAGAAAGTTAGGCTCACACAAGGCGTTGTCAAGAAGATGGAGAAACGACAGACAAGCCGTGATTCAAAGATCCAGGAGCTTCGGTGGAGGAAAACTGGACTTGTCCGTCAAACAAGCTAAGTAGTCTTCGCTGTTTACTTTCAAAGAATCCTAGTTGCAAAGCTTTGGGTATTGGCTATGGGCAACATGATGCAGCAATTTGAGAGGGAGTTGCAGTACAGATGTAGCAGTGTCAGCGGTAGTGGCATTGGTAGCAGTAAAAAGAGCAACAGTGCAGTGGATGGAGGGCAGCAGGCCAAGCATAAATAACACAAACTAAGTGCTCAAGATCTTGTAATGCATGGTGTGATGTATTGCTAGAACACACTTCTGATGCTAAGAGGGAGTGTTGAGATTTTGTGTATTTGGGGTAGCATCAATTGTGCTCTAGGTCCCAAATTTTGTGGAGGGACCAGAATGCATCTGATCTACAAGACCCAGAAATGGATTTGAGAAATTTCAAGTTGTGCTGAAGCTATTCAAATAATTAATTAATTTTGATGGATTTCCTAAGTCTAACTTAGGAAGATAAAATAATTAAAGTGAATTAATTAACACATGTGCTGAAATGATCTTAAGTCACATGGATCAAGCAATATTTTAATCTCAGTCATTGATGGATGATTTAATCCTAGTCGTTGAAGGGTTCAACAAAAAATTCTAAGAGAAAGGCTTGAGGGTCAGTTGAAGAAACATAATTTCTGTAGAACTTGGGAATAGATCTAGAATTCTAGAACGGGTTTGCTAAGAATTTCTGGTGGAATTTCCTGTAGTGAGGGGTAGTATTGGCCAAGGGAATGTTCTGATTCCAAGGCTAAGAGACAGCAAGAGGCAAGAGGAGCAGCCACAAGGACAGCGCAGAGAGGCTTCAGAGCCACACAGAGCAGCAGGGACAGCACAGAGCCAACTAGGGCCATGTTGGGCTGACGTTGGCTAAGAAGAGACAGTGCAGGGGTAGCGTAGACCCTCCTAGGGTGATGCAGACCCTCCCAGAGCCACGCAGAGGCTAACGCAGTCCTTCCTGAGCAATTCTAGGGCTTCAAAACCAACACTGAGGGTTTCTAGGGTCATATCCGGGCTGAGTCCTGTAAATCCCATTTGAGGCCGTGGATCAGTCTAACATTTGGCACTAGATTTTTAGGTTAGCTATAGATTTTATATATTTTATTCTCTGTCGGGTTTTCCAAGATTGAACGCAGATTTGCTGTACTCAGAACTACTTAATAATAAAACTCTCATATCTGCTGAACCAGTTTTCCCACTTTGGGTTTTTCCCGAGACTTATGTCTAAAAATCCACGTGTCACTTTGTTGCATGAGTGAATTATTTAGTAAATGATCTACATGTGTAGGTTTTAGTTGTGTTTATTTTCGGTATTTTCTTAATCTAAATTCTGAAAATAACTTGTAATAATTAAATCAAGTAGGAGAATCTAAACCAATACACTGCAGTAGAATTTTCACACAGATCTATTTTCGATAAACTCAGTATGTATATATGACAACTTGGGAACAAAATAACCTATTTGAATGAGTGTCAGTGGGCTCACATATCAATCACTTCCTCACTCGGGACAAATATATATATATGTGTGTGTGTGTGTGTGTGTGTGTGAAGGAATAAGGTTTAATGCTGGACACTTACTAGAACACCAACGTTTTGGATCATTGTGTTTAGGTTAAGTATTTATTTTAAGAACTTATATGTATGCAACACAAAGTCTAGTTTTTATACCATGGTGCATAATTTCCTTTCTTAAATTATGGGACCACCGTCCTATGGTCAAGTTCATAGGATGTTCAAAGTGCCTCATTTGCAATCCACCAAAAAAATCAATCATGTGTTTGGCATTTTTCTTAAAGGTAGTTGGTCTACATTTTACAAACGGGTAAACTTGAAATGATAATGGTCCAATCATCACTACATCCTCGAAGGAATATGGTTAGGATGTGGAGGGTCCATTGGTAGCTAGAGCTCCTCCAAAAGGCTTAAGAGAAAATGCATTACAACATTCTTGTTAATGACATAATATGCTATAAGGAAACCTTCGATAAATTAGCTTTCCATATATAGAAACCTCTAATAGATTTGGTAGGATACACTTCTTCTGTATCACACTCTATGCTCATGAATAGGTTTTGAGCAATGGGCTTTCCTCGTGGTGCTTGCATTAAAAAGTTTATCAAATCGTGTGCACATGCATTCATCTGTGGCCTTTGTTCATGGCAAGATGAGTTCACAAAATATTTTATTCCTTCGGTGTACCTTTGCACCTTTAGGGACAATTGCTAGTTATATATAGAATAACAAATTCAATATATATATATATATAATTATATACAATATATACCATAATATTCTTTAACTCAATATAAAACAAACATTTTATTTAATATTATTTAACCCATTACTTTAAAATATAAATAATATTTAATAATTCTCATTTTCGAATATTATTTGCCTATTTATATCATGCATATAAAAAGGATGTTTTTACCAACCCTCGAATATACACATGGACTAAACTTCCCAGCCTATATCCACGACGTGCCTTAAAAGGCACATGTGAAAATAGAAAATTGACTTCTTTTAACAAGTTAAAAATAAGGCTTTAAAACTTCATTGCTCCGTCGACGCCATTGCTCCCTCGGTCTGGTTATGCCGCCACCGACACCATCGTTAGGTGAGCAGATTTTGAGGATTTAACGCCGCAGCTCCGTGGCCTTTCTTCTCGAAACATGGCGAACACAAGACGATCATCTATCCCAAACAAATTTGGCCTGAAAGTTAAAAGTCAAGGGGTTAATCCCCGCCGGGGGTCGACATTCGCGTGTCACAAAACTCTCATTGAGCTCGTCGAAGATTAGGCACAGAGCAGGCTCATCACCCTAGACGGGCACAAAGACGTCGGACCGCATCCCGATGTGCCCCCCATCACACCGTATCCCTCGTCGGAAACTAGTCTCACCATGAAAGGACATGGAAAACGGGAATGGAGACTGAGTCAGGAGGACTCTCATCCTCATCCAACAGATTTCAATGCCAAAAGCCACCTGGATCTGAGAACACAAGAAGTAAGCACAGCTCAGAAGTATTTTCAAAATGGGGAACAAAGGCTTGCAGATTATTCATCCTCCGCTTATCAAATCCAGATCTCTCTTCTATCTGGCGGAACACTACTGCTCTAGGTCCGAGCCATAGATCTGGTGCAAGACATTCGGAGAGATATTGAACTCAGATTGGGGATCCCATCAAATCTCCTGAGATTTCTTTACGAAGGTAAACAACTTGAGGACCCTCTGCCTTTGTCTCATTACAATATCAAAAGAGATGCTTCAATTATGCTCTCTCTACGCTTGACAGGAGGAGCATCTGGGCAAACCTCCTCGAGTCCTACCTTCTCCTATAAGGATGCGGTGCATAAGCAACCCGCTAAGAGAGCCGCTCAACCAGCTGAGGCTCCGAAGCCTTTCCTGGTGGATAAAAAGGAGGAAATCCCCTCCATTGAAATCTCTCATCCAACATTGGAGGATCAATTTCAAAAGTTTGCAGAAAAAGCCACCATTTGCAGGTTTAATGGGCTATGGCCTCGAACAACAAATATCTACCAATGGATCCATTCCAACTGGACCAGCAACCGCAAGGTTTTCTTTTTCTCGAAAGGCTTCTTCATTGTGGCCTTTGCATTCAATGAAGACTATCAGAAAGCATTAACGGAAGGCCCCTGGTTCTGGGGATCAGCGGGGCTCTTCCTTACTCCATGGCTTCTAGATTTTGACCCTTCCACAGTGGTCATCACCAAGATCCCCATCTGGGTCAGGCTTCCAAACCTCCCCGCACATCTCTGGCACTTCGTAGTCTTCCAGGGGATCGAGAACACTCTAGGCTGCTTCCTGGCCACGGACACCTCTAGGGGAGAGAAAGGAATCTACACCTTTGGCATAATTTGTGCAGAAATAGACATCAGCAATGGGCTACCTGATCAGATCAATCTCAAAATTGGGGACTTCCACTGGACTCATACCTTAGACTATGAGAACACTGCCTTCCGGTGTCATCAATGTCATCAGACGGGACATCTACAAAACTCATGCACCACCTTCCTCGAAAAAGAGAGGAATAAAAAAATTAAATCCAAGTCAAATAGCTAGAAACCATGTGATCCTCCCCCCATGGATGAGCTTAGATGAGGAGGAAAAATAAGCGAATGAAGAAAATGTTGGACACACGAAGGACTCCCCATTGATCTGCCTTGAGGATCCTTCGACACCTTAGTTCTCGTAGAAGCGCACACACGCACCCTCATCCTCCGATTCAGATAAGGAGACTCCTCCTTCAGAACATAATAGTCTACAACTGGTACCTATCCAGCCAACCCACAATGGCTGGATAAAAGTCAGCAAGAAGAAAGTGGAAAAATGTCGTTTGGAGGTATCCACCCACTCTGGGTAGATCCCTCTGGCTCGCTCTCCATTTTTGTTATCTTTGTTATCTTATGCTTGTTATAGATTGCTATATGGGACCGAGGTTGATAATCTATCATTTCTGGTTCCCCTGCTCTGTTACTTTGCCATATGGCAAAGCTCTGATTGTACTATATGTTTTTTCTTAATAGATTTAGTCTTATTCCAAAAAAAGAAAAAAAATAAAAAAAAACTAATGGACCATCTTAATGTAATGAGGGCGTCAGAATATATTAAATATATTAATGTTGACCACGTTACAACACTAGTGTTATGTACATTTCCACCGAAGACATCACTAATATCAAAGTGAACACCCATTAATCCCGGTGTAGTGTAGTTTAATCCCCATAAATATTTTCATGTTTTATTTGGAAAAAAATATAGTTTTGGTTATTTTCACGTATTCACATTTCTACATGTTTTTTTTTTTTTTGTAACTTCCGTAGTAAAATTCCGTAGTACCTAGCCATTTCTATTATAAGAGCAAGTTGAAAAAAAATACATCAATATCAAGGTGCCTCAACCTGCACGAAGGAAACTAGGTCTGTTGGCCACCTTAAAGAGTTAAATGCAGACCAAAATTGAAATTGTTTCTTTCATTTATTTGCCTCTAGTTTATCACGACAATGTCCAAAGAAATTACATATTAAACTGAAAAGATAAAGACTATTTAGAGTCATTCAAAAATGTACTAAAATAGAAATCTGATTATCCATTAGATGAATCTTTTGGAGCTTTTGCAGAAAAAGCAGAGACCGCTGCTTGCTGAAACAATCTGAGTTGTTGTTCGATATTACCAATCTGGGCATTTTGCTGGTGTTGAACCTTCATCATTTATCTAATTTCTTGTTCCATAGCTCGGAGTTCAAAAAGCACTAAAGAATACGATTTAACCTCTTTTTCTTGTAGGCTCATCAATGCTTTAGCCAAAACACATTTAATTTTCCAATATGTCTTCACACTCTGCTAAAATAGGGAGACTCTACCCCTTGTACTTGCCGAGTCTAGGATGAATTAAATTCTAGCTTGTTGCTCACTGATAGCCATGTCATCTTCTTCAGAATCTTGTTCGCATGCATCAATTGAGATTTTAATGTCTTCTGGAGTGGTTTCCTCATAGATATTGGCCATAGTTTCCAATGTCTCAGAATTTGTTTTCCTACCTCTGTTTGGAGGAGGAAAATCTGTTGTAGTGGAAGTACCTGTTCTTGTTTTAGGCATAGTATGTGGAGACAATGAAGTAACAGTGTAGAGACCATTATTACTAAAACTTTGGATGTAAAAACAGTGTAATTTCCTCTGGAGAAGAATAATATGAAGACACTGAGAAGTATGAGGAGTATTGGCATTAGACTTGCAAACAGTGAATTGAAACCAGGCCTTACTATCATGTATGTAGATGAAAAGATTTAACACAGACCTAATCAATTGTATGTTAGGCAACATATCGAAATTAACTGAAGCCACAGTAATTGAATTTGATAGGAAGATATTTAAACAGATGCCCAATTCTTGAGACCTAAGTTGGACCGAAGAATATTTTAGATTTACAAATTTTATAAAAAGAAACTTAGTCACCATTGTTGTGACCAGTAAAAATGAGGAAGTTGAAGACCAACATAGAATGACAGCTTCATGATAGAACAACGAACAAAGAGTTCCCTTTAACCTATGATACGCCATGTTATGAATAAAAGAGGGTCTGGGCTTCAAAAACAAGGGATAATACGAACTCCCACTACACTTTTAGAGACATGCAAAACCAAAATACCCCGAGAGAGGAATAAAACAGACTTATTAACCATTAAAATAGAGGTGAACCCACAGAACTTATACGGAAGAGAATCCGAATTGAGAGTGAAGGAAAAAGCCATCACATACCCTGGATACCTTCACAAAATGTCAGAGTCCAGGGTCTGAGCTCCTTGCTGATCGTGAACGCCTTCCACAGAGTAGAGATGAATGAACAGAATGCAAACTGCGACAATGAAAGGCTTAAGAGCGAAAACATATATATTTGGAGAATGAACCATGCAGTTATTGCATGCTCGACCGCTGTACTTGGGAATGATGCCCATCCATTGTGGGGGGTGGGTTCCGTGCTTTGCAAGTTGATTTATCATAAAGGCTCAGTGGGTGTATACAGTATGGCAACGTCCTTCATAGATCGGATGTCAGACACCCCGATCGGGGAATTTCTAAATGTATATTTTAAAAAATATTAAGAATACATTTTTAAAAAATACAATTAAGAATGTTGAATTTATTTTTTGTATTAAAATTTAAAAAATATATATGATCTCGACGTGCCAAATTCAATTCCATTGAAAAAAGCCGAATTTATCTTCATATTTAAAATGTAATGAAGGTGAAATATAGTTGTCTTGAGCAGGAGGTAACACAACGTATTTTGATGGTAATTGGTATTGCAATATCATGAAAAATAACTAAATAAGAATAGTCAGCGAGTAGCAAGTGCTTGCCAAGAGGTAGTGGATGTTATGGAATTGGATAATCAATGTGTTACAAGATCGTATTTTTTTGGCTCCGCAAGTAGATCGATTGGTTCACGTTCATCGCCTTGGTCAACTAAATCGTATTCTGTGCGAAGTGTTGGTCCCCCTGTTCGTTCTATTATATCAACCTCTGAGTGTGATAGAACTCGATAATCATGTGATAATGTCCATAAGCATAAGAATTTAACTAGGTAATCTTCTTTTAAAAGAAAACATTCAACTGAGCAATCCAACACTTGTTAAATTGTTTTTAAATTGAATGGATGTAGAGAAATATAAATCACCACGTCCCACACCCGTAGGGCCACAATTTTTTTCCAGTTGTCTATGTGTCCCCACGACCTTACCACTTGTTTTTCTTGCCATAACCGAACTCGCATGAGTGACAACACAAAATTGATCTTACAAAACTCCCTCGATCCAACCGTTTCATGCTTTTCAATCGCCTTTTCGGCTGGGACACAGGGAAAAAATCCTCATCGAACTTGAAAGTAGATTTTTTTACCAATGAAATATACCCTTTCAGTGGTGTTAAAAACTATATGATTGGGAGGGGGATTTACGGGGAGGTCGCCCATAGCCTCAACCTCTCATGTTATCACTTATAATTTTTTGTGATTATAGATATTAACGCCGGGAGCGTAGTAAAGGCACCAATTGATCTTGATCTAGTGGTTGATCAACGAGATGAAACTATCGTAATAGGCTATCGATTAATCGGATATGTTTTTTCGACCCATGTTAGAGCAAGCATCGCATCAACAAATAGAATTGTTGTTATCACATACAAATACATGTTGAGAACACATTCAATACCTATTTTTTTTAATCTATGTGTCCATTTTTATGTTCCCAAATGCAAGTCGATTCCCGAATTTTATTGCTAGTAGGTTATTTCCGTATGGATTGTGCAGCTTTTTGTTTCAAATTATATATAAGTTTTCCCTGCCCTAGATTATGATTTTCATGGTGTGCCATTTTTTAAAACTAGTAAGCTTGAGTCTCAATTTGCTTCGGACATCAAGATATTTTATGTTGCTTTCTTTGGGATGTTGGTTTCGTAGGAGATCATCTGCAGAGGATATGAATATGTTGGTTTATCGTAGAGATCATGTGCAAAGGATATTGAAGGAAGTACGGGAAGAGGTATGTTGCCCAATGTAGATTTTTTATGATTAATTTGTTGCAGTATAGACGTTCATTTGACCACTCGTGTTTCATCGCTCGTCGCTCGAGGGATTTCTTTTTATTTACATATTCAAAACTTTTTCTTTACATAATAATTTCAGAGCAAATGAAGGAACAACTAGGAATGGCTACTTATTAGGTATGGCCTTTTATTGAAGTTGCACATTTAATTTTTTCATCGTGTAGACCTTCGATGGTGATTTGTATTAGATAAAACACTCAGTAAAAAAATCTCCACGGATCATGAGACCGTGTAAACTTTCTATAAACTAGTGATTTCTATTGAATAAAATACTTTTCACATATTGAATAGGATACTTTGCACAAATAAATAATTAGAAGGATAAAGCTTTGTGGAAAACTCACTCGGAATTTGGAATTTTGTTCCGGGAGATAGGTGCGCAGCTTTGATCTTAAGTAGTGGTAGTGCTTTGCGAACCATTTGAAGGTATGCATTTATCGCATTTATTGCGGGAACGCTCCAACACTAAGCTTTCGATTCCCGACTCCTTCAACTACATTTATTATTTAGTTCTATTCGCCCGGGGAAGTCCAAAATAGTAATAGGTATGATTCGAGACGAGTAATAGGTATGCATAATCTCTCTCCGACGCGAGGTTGTCCAACATCAAAGAGTGAAAAGGTTGTCTCTTGAAAGCTATAAAATCAATAATCCGAGATCCGTGTTCGCAACTGCACCCATGCTTCGGCACTTGGAATAGAGCAATGGCAAGCATGAGTAGGTTTCGGTGTTTACGTTTTTAGTGACCCGTGGGCGGTAGATAGAACCCATGCACAACGCCATCCGACAACTCATGCACAACGACATATGGTGCACAACGCCCTCTCGGTCTCACGCTTTGGTAACTTATGAAAACTTATGAAATGAGCCCCTTGCAAACCAACAACATTTAACATTTAATGCTAGGAACTAATGTCGGCATTAGTTTTAATGCTAGGAACTAATGCCGGCATTAGTTTATATATATATATATATATATATATATATATATATATATATATATATATATATATATATATATATATATATATATATATATATATATATATATATATATATATATATATATATATATATATATATATATATATATATATATATATATATATATATATATATATCGTTTTAAATTGGACTAATCTATTAATGTAAAACATAGTGTACATGTCGAAGCAGTCTCGGAATTGCTATGCTAGCCAATTCGTGAGGGAGCCAAAATCAAAAAACCAAAAAAATGACTCGCCCCGTGATGGGGAAAGCGGGTCCAAAAATACGTTGCCCACCATGGGGAAACCAACATTGTCCAATAACGACCAAGAGTTTGACAAATTGCCCGTGAAAAATACATAATAACAAAGAAATTGATCAAAACCGAGGAGGAAACCTTTCCTTGATGTGGTCATAAGTCATACTAGGTGTCATGCGGACAGGGCAGTGGCTCCTCCATAATAACACATCCGTATTTTTCTAAAGAATCATCCTCTTTCTTTGAATGTTGGGTCGTAGGCTCGTGTGGTAACGGTGCGCACAAGACCGGCGTTTCCCTTTCTCTTTTCCCCTCACCAAATGCTCAGGGACATCCACTTCCACTACCTTCACCTGTTGGAGGATGGCGAACTGCATTTGGCCGTACGTGCATGCGTACTTCCGTGAGTGTTGTGGAGGCGCTAGAGAGACAGATTGATTTCCGCGGTCATTTTATGGAGCCCGACCCCATGGAGCTTGGCAGCTCCTCCCGAAATATAACGGTGATTTTAGTCGTGACTCGTGGGCCCTATCCATGCGGCCGTCATAATGAAAATGCGCATTTTCTTTGGAGGCGAGAACGACTATAAGCATGAATGGAAACTCGGTGGGCGAGAGCCCTCACCCCTACCTCTTTCATGTTTGCAACGCATACGATGCCTTCTGCATGTTGGAACAAGGAGGGCGAGCGAGGGAGGTTAGCAAGTAGAGGCGAGGAGGGCAAGTGAGCTTTGGGGTAGATGAGAAAATGACACACAAGGCATATGGGCCTCTGAGCAAGCCGAAGATAGAGGTCGCATTGCACCTCCGTGGAGCTCGGAGCGAGAGGCAAATGAAATACTAAGGTCAGTAGGCGAGAGAATGACGAAAATGGAGAACATGGTGCCATTAAGAGAATATCGAGACAGCTTGCCGTACATAATTAAGTCGGAGGGCAGCATGCTAAGTCTCATCCGCGATGAGCAGCTGGAGGTGTTAAATGCTTTGCAGATAGGGGCCCCCATGCATGGCCATGTGGCTCATCCAAGTGTCACGCATTGGGCCAGCCACCTCCCATTCCATTTCAGTCCCACCCGCATCCGGGGGCGTGAGCTTCATTTTGCACCCGCTTTGCATGCATTCTTGAATGAGAGAAGCATCATTGGTACCGGAGAGAGGGCCCAAGAAGAGGGTGAGCTTCTTCTCAACTCTTTTGTTTGCTAGGAGATCCGCTACCTTGTTTGCGCAGCGGCGAACATTTTTGAAGGGGATGGCTCTGGTGAGTCTTGAGCCGTAGCTCAATTTGTTTAAACCATGTCAAAAGACGCCAACTTGTGAAAACCTTAGAGGCGAGAGACTCCCGTGAGGAGGTGGGTGGTCGCATTGATGATAATTTGGGAGTCTCCTTCCACTTCTAAGGGGAAAAAATTGTGCTCCCCGAGCCGAGCATTAGTTTATATATTAAGTAAACCATATAATTTTAATAGCTTTTTCCCCACCTTAA
Organism: Pinus albicaulis; assembly: GCA_034641835.2. Lineage (NCBI taxonomy): Eukaryota > Viridiplantae > Streptophyta > Pinopsida > Pinales > Pinaceae > Pinus > Pinus albicaulis. Next base: position 124,152 of record JAXQQM020081847.1, on the reverse strand, counting down.
TAGCCTCTCCGCCTCGGGGAAGAGGCCAATAAAATGAAAAGAATTCTTATTAGTCAGCATAAATCAATGTTTTATTTGATTGATTGATTAATTACATTTCATTCAAATGCAAAAAAAATTGGTTTATCACGAAATAGATTAATGGTAAGTCTACAAAATCGATTGTTATAGTCCCCTATACCGCAAGTAGCGGCATGGACTAATAAGGAGACGTTGTTATCTACCAAAAACAATAATGAGTTACTAGTAAATAATGAAGGAGTTTGTAGCGTGTAAAAATAAAAAAATCAAGAGGACTAATTAGTGTAAAATATAAATCAAGAGGACCAATTATCAAAGGAATTCATGGCATCACATTCCTAATTCATGACGAGAGGGCATAAAAAGGGCTTACAAGTCAAAAAGCTGTAATTTTTTTTGTCAAATGAAAACCAATTGATTAGGGTTTTATGATATTTTAATTGAATTTGGGATTTCGAAGAATAATTCATTGAGATATAATTTGGATGACTAAGTAAAGAAAACCTTCGACAAAAGAATACCTATTTTCATTATTAATCCATGCTTTATGGAAATCGAACACATGGTAGCTCCTTCTAAGGTTTTATCATAATGCGATGCGCTGCGCAGATTCGAAATCCATCCCGCTTCATGAATGTGAGAAGGGCAAGAGCACAATTATTGGCTTTACACAAATTACATTTCACTTTCCCATATCTCTGCTTAAATGGCATTTGCTTAGGTAAGCTCCCATGTCTCGTTTAAATGGCATTGGCTTGGGTAAGTTCCCAAAAATATAATAGTAAATAAATATGTTATAATATCAAAGTTTTTACTAGGCTTACTTTAATTTGTACTGGGAAGTTTATATATTATTATTTTTTTTCCAAATTTTATATATATATTATCAAGGAATTAACTCAAGAGAAAATCAAACATAGTTGAAAGTTAAGAACGTAGTTGAAAGTTAAGCTTTTTCCACATCAACCATGTGCATGCCATGTGGAATTCCACAACCCCTAATATCTTTTCTATTCCTACTAACATAGAGGGATGTATATTTTTTCATCATAATTTGGAAATATAATTTCCAAAAGTTACAAGTTTTTTCTTCACTTATTTATATTTTACAAATACTTACATATAAAATTTCAATTTTATTTAAAAATGAAAAACCACACTATTTATTTATCTGCTAATATTATTTTATTAAATAATTATATAAAAGATTTAATATTTTTTTAAGAGGTGTAACTTGTAATTATTAGCTGACAAGAATATAAAAATCCAAAAAAGTTCTATAGAGTTGGAACCTTGCTCGATACCATATGTAATAACCTCGAAATTTAACTTGCAACTATTTATATCAAATATGTAATTAATAATCAACACACAAACTATTAACAAGTTAGAATAAAAATTTCATAAACATGAGCAAAGACAACTTACCTGTAATGACGATATTCCTTACTTGAGACTCTCGAAGCAGAACGATGTTTGATTCCCGCTAATTACAACAAAGTTTTGGGGACGATTCTCCACCCAACCGTAGGCTCTGCCACGTAATCTTTCTACAAACTCGACCACCCCCAAGTGCTCAATCAACGTACTCATCGTTAGGGAATCATTAGTCTCACAATATTTTTCTCTCAAGAGAATGGATGAAGGAATGATGCATCTTATCTTCCTTAGCGTTTATTAAATAGACCAAACAATGGAAGGGAACCGCATGCACACATTCCATGTGTCAACATGCAACTCTAATTTAATGTTTCTCTTAATTTTACTCTTTCTTATTTTATTCCATTTTACTTTTTGTTAACTTTACTTATTTTTACTATTTTTTATAGTTTTCTTAGTTCAACTCTTTCTTATTTTATTCATTTTTTACTTTTGTTAACTTCACTTATTTTTATAGTTTACTTTTATATATTTTTATTTAGATCTCCAGTTTATTATTTACTATTTTATTTAGAACTCTAGTTTATTATTCACTATTTTATTTATTTATTTATTATTATCATTCTCTTTATTATTTATTATGCATTTACTATTATTGACTTCTTATTTATTTACTATTTAGTATATTATATTATATTATTTATTATTTATTATTTTTTATTATTATTAGGGGAGGTTACATAAATAACAAGCAATAGATACTACTTCTTCCCCACAACTCCTTTTGCGGGTTAGCATTGTTGATCATGCTTCTCGGCTCTTTCATAAGAATCTAATTCATACGTTCAACAACGTCATTTTTTGTCAAGAGTATAAACATCGGCTTTATGTCTAACAATCCTTTCATCTTTACAATATTGTTCAAATTCTAAAGAAGTAAATTCACCACCATTAGTACTCGTTAAACATTTAATTGATTTGCATGTTTTATTTTCCACCATAGCTTTAAATTGTTTAAAAAACATTAAATACACCGACTTTTCTTTTTCAACATATAGACCCAAACTTTTGAAGAGAAATCATCAATAAATATTAAGAAATATAATGCACCTCCTTAAGGCATAGTAGGAGATGGTCCCCAAAGATCGAATGGATATAGTCCAAAATGTCTTTACCAATTATGACTTCCGACTTTAAATCTCTCGTTTACATCGTTTTCCATACACACGAGTGTTTACAAAAAATCCAACTTCAAGGATTTCAAATCATGAAGCAACTTGTGGTTCATCAAGCACTCAAGACCTTCTTGCTCATGTGACCCAACCACTCATGTCATCGCGAGAACCTTTTTTCTTCTTCTTTTAATACAATCGTTGTATCACCGACTTGAGTGCTTCCTATGAGTCTGTAAATATTTCCACCATTTTCTTCTTTCATAACAACCAGGGTGCCTTTTGAGACTTTCAACACTCCATTCTGACCGTCAACTACAACCATCCGAGTCCAAAACTCCCAAAGAAATCAAGTTTTTCCTTAATTCAGGTACATGCCTAACATCGCTTAATGTTCTAATTGTATCATCATACATTTAATTTTTACATTTCTCATCCCAGACAATATGACAAGATGCATTATTTCCCATAAACACAAAAACTACCATTTACAACTTCATATGAAGTAAACCAATTTCTGTGCGGACTCATGTGATGAGAAGCACCAAAGTATAATAGCCAATTTTCAAAATTTTGAGAGACATTGCAAAACAGTTAAAGCTTCAAAAGCAGATAAAAACTTCATCAATCATACCCGAATCAACTTGATTTGCTTCCTTATTCTAGTTTTCAGACTCTTTCGTTTCCAATAGTCTTTCTTGAGGTGTCCAATTTCTCTGCAATACAGACCAACACTTGGTTTTACACTTCTTGTTGCCCTTTGATTTTGATATGGAAGAACCCCTTGTTTTGTCCCCTCTTCCTTTGACACCGCCCTCCGGCTACCATGGCTTCCGGTGTGTAGATGTTTCAATACTAGATTTTCTCCGTACTTCTTCAAATATTAGAGCTCCCTTTACATGCATTCAGAAATTTGAAAGAATCAACGGTTTGCTCAAACCGATTGAAGGTACGAAGTGGTCCCATGACTCGGACAAAGAACACCACAAGGTTATAGCCTTGTCTTCTTCAAGACTCGTACAATTGTCTTTTCAAATAAATTCTATTGGTCAATGATTTGTTCATATACAAAGTTTTCAGCTTTTTCCCGACAAACCTTAGTTGTTTTCTCTTCAACAATATTAAAGAGAACTTCATCTGCATAGGTATAACCTAATGGCACCGAGGGCTCCTGGGCATCCAAGTCCTTCCGCCCTAAATCATCATGCTTGCAAGTTTTTTTCTTCACTCTGCCTAATGTCGTGTGCAATCCTTTTGCTGCATCAAAGAAGTCCCTAACTTTCGCTCCATACATGAAATTTCTTTCTTCTCAGAACTTCTCCACCTCTGAACTTTGCATTTGTCATTTTTTCCATTTCTTCCTACAAATCTTCATGTTTCCTCCTCTTTAGCTAGCCTAGGGTTTAAAAAATATTCTGATTTTTCACCTTCCTCCTTTCGGTGAAAGCTAGGTTTCCAAAAACATTTCTTATTAAAGTTTCTGACTACTCTCCGCTAGAGGTTTTAATTACCCTTCTTTCGTAACGAGCTCCATTATTTTATACTTTTCACAGAACGAACAATAATAGGAATAAAAATCCCTCTATCAAAATTGTTCCCTTCTATTAACCTATCTTTTAAAAATATATTTTTAGCCTTAATTTTCTCGAACGCTAACAGCGTCATTTCGTCGTTTAAAATAAAAATACCTCTCAAAGGAAGTTGGATTTATCTTCACGCACCCATTATCTCTCAACATGCAACGACGCCTCTCCTCTCCACTGCTGGTGGGCACCTCAACCTTGGTTTTTTATCCCTCGAGGACCCTTCCTGGGCTGCTCCAACCTCGACTATCTCTACGCACATCTCACCTCTCAACGGCTCCGACCTCGGCTATATCCGGCATGCTCACCTCTTCTCCATTGGCAACCCTTTCTCCAAATAAGTGATCTCAAAAATGGAAAAACTAGTTTTGTTATGCTAGTTTCCTCATCGGTAAAATAAAAAGTGTGCATAAGGATTGCCTCACAACCGAAGCTTATGAAAGGGTTTATATGTCAAGTTTTTTGTGTATTTTATGATCAATTCATTAAGTAAATTAGTTGTTAAAAACACACGTACATAAAGTAAATTGCGCAGAGAGATAATACACAAGAAACACACAACACACGCAGTTGACACCCAAGTTCACCCTCCCGAGCTACATCTCCATGGGACTCGCTTAATGGCTTGCCCTCTTTTGGATTATAAGGATTCACTTTCATTTACATGCACCTACATAAAGTGATCCAAATGCCTCCGCAACCTTCTCCATTAGATTCAAAGACCCAAAACCACTAGCAACCTCCGATGGTCTCATGCACGGTCTTTAAGTGAACTCAGGCATGGCCTCCTCTCCGGTGGCCTTTCGGGCTTCTTTAATCTTAAAAGTGGAAAAATCACTCACAAAAATGCTCATATGCCTACTCAACTTGCACCATCATGCTCAAAGCATCCAAATCATCTAGGATCGACTCTTTTCTCGGCCTAATTTTGGCTCGGAGTATGACACAAAGTTATGGCTTCTTCAGCCTTTTCCTAGAAAACCTCCCTCCAAAATTGGAGAAACTCCGCTAACTCCACTCACATTTGGAGTGTCACCATCACCGTGCTAAGACTCCACCAAGTTAAGTGCGTATCACTGATGTTAAGTGGGGGTTAAAATTTCAGTTAGTGCGCTAATCGAGCGCTTATCCAAATCCGTATTTAACACACATATTAACACCTTAAACTCGGTTATGCGTTAATTAAGCGCATTCTTAAAATGCTGATTAGCGTTAATTGAAACCCGCCATTACCAGTACAAGCCTTCGCCCCGGGTCACGAGCATCGTGGTCTACAAAGCGTGTACCGAGTGTCGTGCCCTTTACCCTCGCCGAAAAACGGAGTTGACTGCAACACATGTTGAAACGCATATATATATTAAGACCCAACGTGTAGTGTAGTTAGTATGTCTCAGGCGTAGCGCGGGAGGCTCGCAAGGTCGAGGCCGACCCTCCACCCTAAAATTTTTTCCTGAAACCATATATAATGAAATTATGAGCTTACCGTAGTAAAAAATTCGGCCTTTGAGGCACGTGCGCCCTCCGGCTAGCCAAGTGTTAGCATCGCATCGAGCCAGTTCACAACCAACCAAAAATTGCAACGAACTCGTAAATTCGCCAACGACCATTCGACACTTGTCAACACACCATCGGTCGTATAAAAACCACTTTTAACCAAGAAATTGACCTCCCTTTGGACCTTGTTTGACTTTTTTTGAAAATTGCCCGTCTATCTGCGTGTGCTGAACACCAAGCTCTAATTTTCCTCACACGAAGCCGGCTTTTTGATGAAACGAAGTGCACCGCGGGATTCCTGGCGATGAGACCTATCTCGGTCGTTCTAGTTTGGAGCGTATTCTTAGCACTTTGAATTTTTAGCAAATTTTTGCCCTCAATTTAGTTTCTAACATATCTCTTTTCGATAGTAGGCTCCGACAATGTCCTCCTCTCGTGGCCCACCCTCGATCGACCTGTGCCCGGAGGTTGTCAAGTCCTGGAGGCAGTATCGACTCGCTTCCAACATCAAGTGTGGCGCACAACTTCATAATCATAGTGGTTGGACAACAACATATTTAAAAACAGTGGATAGCATCGAACTTTCTAGTGGCTCAAAATATAAAATTGGACAAAGTGAGTAGCTTGGTTATGGCTTCCGATACCACTTAGTCGGATCAAGAACAATTTAATGAAGAAAGAAATGCACACATAACTAAATGGAAACCGAAACAAAACACACACAAGTAACACACAATTATTTACGTGGTAAAACTTTCGATAGAGTGTCAAGGAAACCTCCATGGGGAAAGGGATTGGAAACTCTTATTAATCAATAATGATTCTCCATAGTTAAGCAAGCCTCTCGTGCCATTCCCATTAATATAGACTACTTCGTTACATAACTACTTCTTTGTTATATAAACTAACCGATCAATAAATTACAATAATTACATAATTAGTTGTTACATTTCAAAAAATTCAACCTTGGCCATAAAAACCACTTCTCCCAACTAGCATATATTAAATTACCTTAAAGTGTACTAGAAGAAATCCATAACCGACTTCCAGCTCAAACTCATAAGGTAAACATAACCTTATCTCTATCACATACCGCAGAAACGCTTCTCTAAATTAACAAGTCTCACCCCTAAAAATAAAAAAATACAAATCTCCATCTTAAACTCCTCAATTACTTTCCTTCTAGAGTACGCTCTAAATTAACAAATCTCACCCCCTAAAAATAAAAATACAAATCTCCATCTCAAACTTCCCAATTACTTTCTGTCCGGAGCACGCAACGTAGACTTCAAACTCAAACTCATAAGGTAAAACATGACCTTATCTCTATCACATACCGTAAAATGCTTCTCTAAATTAACAAGTCTTCACCCCTAAAAATAAAAATACAAAATCTCCATCTTAAACTCCTCAATTGCTTTCTTCTCAAGTACGCTCTAAATTAACAAATCTCACCCCTAAAAATAAAAATACAAATCTCCATCTCAAACTTCCCACCTATTTCTTTCCGGAGCACGCGACGCAGACTTCCAAACTCAAACTCATAAGTGTAAAAACGATAACCTTATCTCTATCACATACCGTAAAACGCTTCTCAAAATTCGTCAATGTCTCACCCCTAAAAAATAAAAATACAAATCTCCATCTTTAAACTTCTCACACTTTCTTCTCGAGCACGCTCTAAATTAACAAATCTCACCCGTAAAAACAAAAACACAAATCTCCATCTCAAACTTCCCTATTACTTTCTCTTTCTCCGGAGCATCGCGACGCAGACTTCCAAACTCGAAACCTCAAAAGGTAAAACATAACCCCGTTCTCTATCACACACCAAAAAACACCTCTCTCAAATTAACAAGTCTCACCCCTAAAACTAAAAAATACTAAATCTCCATCTCCAACTCCTCGACCAGCTTCTTCTCAAGTAGGCTCTAAATTAACAAATCTTCACCCCTAAAAACAAAAATACAAATCTCCATCTCAAACTTCCCAATTACTCGAAGCACGCAAACTTACGTCACCCAATGGAAACCACTTGGCATCACATATATGCGTACATCTCTGAATGAGCCTTAAGGGAAGACAACTATGCCACCGATATAGTCGCGACAGGAATGAACCGTGAAATGGACATGAAAGTCCACTCATATATTTGAACCAGATCATGTAATGCTTGCTCATTCAACTTTCTTCGAACAAAATTCTTTATTCTTTATTTTTATAAGCATATGACTTTCACAATAACTTTCTTTGAAAATAATAAAATCATGTTAGATCAAGAGTGGTGGCATTTAGTTGTTTATACAAATATTTTTATTTAAATTGCATATTCAAAATTTAATGAATATACATACAAGCTGAAGCCAAATAATACATATATTTTTTTAATTTATCAAAAATTCAAAAATATTTTCTAAATATATAATGTTTAACGAGTTAATTTACAATATTATTTATTTTATTTATTATTTATTACATTTTAAAATATATTTTTAGATTTATAATTTATAATATTATTATTTCCAAGTTTAAGGGTAAGTTTTTGGAGGATTAAGAGTTGGAGGGTAAAAGAAGCTAAGATACTATAATGAAGTGATCAACCTTGTTCTCGCACCGTAAAGTCACTTCCGTGTTATCCAAATACATATGAACATCGCTAAGATAAGAACTAATTTCCCATGAGCTTCTCGTGAGTGAGACCGGGTGGTGGTTTATTCCCAAGACCCCTTGGAACAATAGAACATGTTAGATTTGTGATTCTAAGCGGTGTGGAAGATGAAAAACACTTCCTTTTAGACCGCCCGACTCTTTACTCACATTTGCTCTCATAATTCCCTATCATATGTCATACTTCGAATCTCTTTCGCGACTCTGTTAAACCAAACTCACATCTATAGTGATCTTCAAGCACTTTACTTTCTTCTCTTTGACCACAGAAACAAGATTTTAAAGAATCAAACTTAGATTCTTTTTCCTCTCTCAAGGTCCTGCAAACCGTATTGGTCTTAATTGCATGGTAACCACCACCATCATCATCATTAACAATATTATAAAATTATGAGTTTGGGGGTTAGTTTAATTGACAAGTTTTTTTAGTTAAAGAAGTTTTGTTATTTGAGAAGTTTCTCTCAAAATTTCTGGGATTAGTTCTTGTAGTTAAAGCACCTTTTACTATTGAGAGGTCTCTTCAAATGACACATGTCTAAATCACTAGGGAATTGTGGACACACTAGCCCTCTAGTATGACCGGATTTTTGTTCACAAAATTTCTAACCAACGACTCTTTACACCATGAAGTGCTCTTAAGAGAACACTATCTCACTATCTATATTAACCCATACTCAAAATTATAACATTTTATTTAATTATAAAACATTAAAAATATTTAAAAATAAGATAAACAAAAATTAAAATAAACAATTTGATTACGGTCATGGGTGAAAATATACAATATTAAAACAAATATGTTAGAAAATATACAATATATATGTTGAAAATATCGGGGTGAGGTGAGGTGGCAGTCGAAGCTCAGTGATCTCACCATATATTCATTGCTACAATACATATATGCGAGAACATTATATAGAAGGGATTTAGTCCCCACTAAAATCAAGAGTGAACGAGGTACAGAGTTCGAGGTAGCTATTGTTGCATTGTTCCATTTTTCGATGACTAGAAAAGACAAGGTTTGGGAACTAATCTGTTGACGATCAGAGCTAGGAGCAGTAGAGTTACGGCCTCCAGGTTCACCGCTGATTTTGGTGCCAACGTTGCAATTTGTGAGATGCCTTTAGCCATTGTAATTTCCTCTAAGAATGCATAAAACTATTGAGTTGGTTACATTTAGAATCATAGTTTATAATCTTTATTTATGTGAATATTCTAGAAATATATCTTTATCTTTTTGTATTGGATATGAGGGGATTGGGATAAATGATCCATAGTGAGGCTTTTAGTTTTGAATCTTATTAATAGAGCATGTACAAGCTAGTCTAAGCAACAACAAAAATTAGATCTTTAAGTTTGAATTAGAATCAAAATTGTAGTCAGAGTTAAAGTTATGAGCGTGATTTAGTTTGTGGTTAGCTTCAAACTAACATCATTGTGTAGTTGTCTTTAAAATGACATTAGTTTGTGAGCATTTTAAATCAATAGAAGACAATTTATTGTTAGATTTGGAAATGTTCCATGAACTTTTGAACCTTGGAGCCAAGTTCTAACAACTTATTGTCAACTTCAAATCACAATTTTCAATAGTTGGTGGTTATGTTTAAACCATCATCTCTTGAGCACTTCAAAGGCACAAGACTTTAAAATTTTCCTATCCGCATTTAGAATTGTTCCAGTGGACTATTTTGTTACGAAATATAGAGCTTCAAGGGTCGTCATGGAACGACCACTAGTAGGAGACTTAGCTTTTTTCTACACTTTTCGAGTTGGTAGTCAAACTTAAATTAGCAATCGGTAGAAGACTTTGGCTTTGCTACTCTCATTTGGTTTGTGCCTTTAAAACACCACATTTAGAGGGCACATTCAACCTTTAGTAGTTGTCTCACCGTTTAGACTCACATACACCCTTTTCGATTAAGGAGGAGAATATTGAACATCTAATTTGTTGGGGTTATGGTGTGGAATGTGTAAACCACTGCGGGGAGCCCAAGAGATGGTTGAATCCAATGGTTAGAATATTATATTTATATTTATATCATACTTAATGAAATTCACTTTAATTTTTCTTCATTTTATTTGTCACCCAACAATTTGAAGTGATGAATCATATTATTTTGTTATTATTAATATATTTTAAAATATTATATATCAACCTCTATATTAATAATGGCACAAATCAGACATTTCTCTCACAATGGAAAGTGAAAAATATAAGGAAATTTTAAATTTAATTATTTTATTTTTCCTCTATATATAAAATTGTTATAAAACTATGTTATTTAATATGAACATCAAAATATTTATTTATGGCTAACACTAATTTTTTGTTTTTATTAATTTCTTATTATTAACATTTTTTAAATATTATATAACAACTCCTTATTAATAATGAAATAAATTATACATCTCTACAATGTAATATTTAAATGAAAATCAGTATTGTATTTATGGCCTACATTAATATTAATATTAATATTATTATTATTATTATTAATTTGTTAACATAAATATTCTTTTACTATTTTTGAAATGTGATGTTATTTAAAATAATACTTTCACACTAGTTACATAGGTCTTTTCTCGCTCAATAAAACTTATGGAAGTGTATTTTACTGAACATTATACTTTATAAGAACAAGTGTAGACACAAATGATGAAATAAACTGTGGTGGGGTGAATGCACCCGCAGATGCATCACTTTATGTGGAAAAACCACCTATTTTAAGGACTAGTATGGTGCTATCTCCCAGGTGATTTTGATAGTTTAACTACTCTTAAATCACAATTTCTATTAAAAAAATTAAATATGCAATTATCTTAGAACTCACACAACTTAATAAATAACAAATAAAAATACTAATTTAAATAAAATAAAATAATCTAATTAATATTTAAGAATTTGGCTAAACATACAATGTTCTGTCATTCATATATTGTAATACAATGTTTTGTCATTCATATATTGTTGGTATCCTTGTCTATGATGTATACTGATGTACTTGTGTTGTTACATGGCATTGTGTTTGTCTGTGCCTCTAATTTTTTTGCTTCTGCAGGGTAGCTAGAACTAAGGTCTTTGATTGTTCTTGTGTGGGTAGCTGGGACTAAGGCCTTTTGAGTGTGGTTGCTTACTACAATGGAGAAAAAAATCTTATTTTGATGTTATTATCTCTCGTGCAATGTTTACATATTTGTTTTCAATATAATATTTTTTATATTATATTAATAAAAATCCCCTCCAATACCAACATAAAATATATTGCTAAAAATCCTTAATACGCTAAGAAACATATTGCTAAAAATCCTTAATACCGCTATTAAAACATATTGCTCATTAGGTCTTAATTGAATCTTATTCAAAAATATCTATTAACACCCATGCAAACAAGTGTTAGATATTGTGGAAGCACCCGTGAATATAAACATGTATTAAAGTTAACTGAACCTAATGATTTATTTAACCAAACTTTTAATATTCAAAGAATTACTTTAACTTTTTATCATGTTGTATTACAATGATTTCCTATATGAAGAAGATGAAATAGGATACAGAAAAGAACTTTACAAATAATCAAAACAGACAATGAGTGTTTCTTTTTGTTTATACATTATAAAAGATTTAAGAAATTAAAAAATAGAGATAAAGTGTTAAACAAGTGAATATTGTTGAGCACGATTGAAAATAATTCTAAAAGTTATTAAATTTTAAAATGAAGAATTAATTATTGAGTGTTTTTTAAACTTAAAGAAAAAAAATTAAAAAGTGCAATAACAAGGTTATAATGGTTAATGTTAATTTATTCTACATTTAAGAATAAGAAAAGTGAGGCATTGGCCCTATAGAATTGGTTTTATGACAAATTATTTAGCACACAAATAAAAAGAAGTTGTGACTTTCAAATTCCATGGGCATAAGTTAATCAACATTGGAGGATACAAATTTTGACAAAATCTATCTCCTTTGCATATATTTTCTAAACATGTTTACATAAAACATTTTTCTCATTCTTTCATTAGAAATCTAAAAAAAACCCTTTGACAATTCCCTCTCTAAGTCTTGATCTGTTTACTACATTCATGGAATAACTAATAGTATTTTTAAGATTTTACATCTAAAATAGAATATTCAAACTCTTTTTCAAACCCCATTAAAAATTAAAGGTAAAGATAAAACTGACCTTTCGTCTACCACATTTCATGGAATAACTAATCATATTTTTATGATTTGATTCAAATAGAGTATTCAAAACCCTTTCAAGCCCCATTAAAACTTAAAGGTAAATATAAAACTAATTCTTTATTCTCTTCTAAAGTGCTATCAAATTCTACTCGCTACAAATATTATATCAGTAGAAAGTAGGTAAGTAGATTCCCAAGCTGGACTAGTTTTATATATAATTGATTACAAGTTCAAATTGGTATTATAAGTATCATAAGAACATTCATATAACACTAAGCACCTCATTTGCTTAATTAATCCAAAATCACAAGATCATCTCCCCATTACCCATTATGTATTATCAATAAAACCTCGAAAATAAAAAAACATTATAACAATTTCAATAAAGAAAATTAAGTATAAATTTATCATTCATGGAGGCATCTCATCTATTATCTTTATTGTTAAACTAGTTTCCTAGTTCCTCATAGCTCTTCTTTTCTATATCAACCAATTTCTAATTCCTCATAACACATTTTCCTATTTCTTTCTGTTTTTTTAAGTTTTCAATCCCTAATTTCCTTATTATTTCTCTATTTTCTTCTCATAATTTATTTTAATAAAAATTATTTAATAATTTTTCTAATTCTTTGAAATTTTGGGCATAAGTAAAAAACTTTCCTTCTTAACCCAAAAACAAGAATGAAGTTATTAATTAGCCTTCTCTTAATCCAAAGGCAAGAATGATTGATGTTACTATGCCATATCTCAGACCACATTATATACCTATTTAAGAACGTCATATAAATTACTCTTAAAAAAATCTAACATGTCATTTTAGATATTTTTAAATTAAATAAAAAAGATATCAACTATTCCACTAATTATTTTATACTTATATATAATTTAAAATTTAATATATATATAATTATATATATAATTTAAAATTTCATTATTATATAATATTAGATAATTGAATCATATCATTCTTTTTAACTAAGCCTATTGAATTTAACCCTTTGTCTGGTATCTTAAGTCGACAATTAATGGGACAAATTTTAGCATTGGTATTGAAATTTTATAAACATTAATGAGACGAAATTTTACACAATATCTCGAATAATATATAAAATCAATTTTACAGCTCATTAATCCTCAACTTTGAAAGGCTTATCTCATATCACATGATTTTAATTTTTTTATTAAATGCATAGGGATACATAAAACATGAGATCCCTTTTAAAATAAAAGTTTTGGGAAGTCAAAGATAATACAAACTATTAAGTCATAAAAATTCCCTTTGCAATATATTTATAACTCTTCGAGTGGATTAGTGGCCCTCCATACTCTTTATCCCTTAAAAATCCCTATCGATAGACTAAGGGTATATTAATACATATGCAAGTGCTTATGTAGTAACAAAGGGGGAAGAAACGCATCATAGTATAATAAATCAACATATTATATATTTAATATTTACAACCTTATAAACGCATATTTTATTTTGTTTTCATTGACTTATCGCACTGAAGTGTTTTTTTTTTTTTTAACATTTGATTTTTTTAATGTATTAATTTCATTAATTTTATGAAATAAAAATAATCTTTAATATTTCTAAAAGAAAAGAATAATACGATTATATATGTAAAAATTGATAATAGTATTTTTATAACACTGTGATTATAAAAGCAAAAGTAAAAAAAAATTACATCTACCTACTTTCACTTGATTATAAAAGTTAAAAAATTTAAGAAATTATTTTTAAAAATAATTGATTTTTTTTTTTTTCAATTTTAAGATATTTTGATCATAGATTTTTTAATGGTTACATTTTACAAATGTGAATTTTAATGGGATTATATTTTCAATAAAAGGAACAAATCTAAATGAAGAGAATGTTTTTTTAGAAGTTTATTCAACATATTTATGATATTATTATGGTAGAATTTGACACAAATTTTAATCGTTTCAATGATATTTCTAGTGACAAATTAGATATATAGGCTTTTAATGAATAGGACACCTAGAGTAAGCACTTCTTCTTAGATATTTATATCTTTCTTCGACCCCAAGAAGCGAAGTAGAATGTGAAATCGATTAATGTCAATATGTCAAGGTTTCTTCATTGCTTCACTTGATTAACCTTGATATTAATACACCACCATAACATAGTTTTTTATGGATGTCTAGCTCTCTTCAAGGGTTCAGTACAACAAGGGTATGCTTAATAAGATTTACAAAGCTTATTCAGTCCACATGGTTGAACATAAAGAATTGTTTTCTCTCCAATCACAACATTACTCATAATTATTTCAATTGTAATGATGGTTTCATTCACATTCTGCTGCACATTTGACTTAGCTACCTTACAACCCAAGAACTTTTTGCCTAGAATTCATAGTTTTTCTTTCCCCAGTTTCATTAAAATATGAGTTAATATTATTCCCCAAGAGCATAATATTTGCAGGATTTGTTCTTTATAGTCTAGGATTGAGTGACTATTTTTATATTTCTTAAATGTATTCTTACCATAAATTAGACAACAGTTTTGTTTTTTAGAGATTCACTTAATTTTCTAAATACTTAAAATAACATAGATAAATTAAAATGTTTAACCTTCTACTTATAGAAATTCAACCTTTACTGGCAAACCAATTCCAAAACTAACATACTTGTATTGATTACCTCTTACTTTTATCTATAGTAAAACAAACAATATGAATCAACTTAAACTTATAAGAGAAACCAAATTCATAATCCCATATCCAAAATGATATAACTAATCTCTAAACTTATATGATAAACCACAAATCCATAATCCCATATCCATTACACATTTCCTTATATTCTTAAAAACTTAAAATTACTTTTTTAACCAAAACCTTTTCATCTTAAATTTTTCTGGTAATGTGACAATTCTCAATTACTTTCTTTATGAAAGAAGCCAACTTACATAAGCCAATGGAAACCCCTCAGATCATATGTGTACGGGGAAATGGATTTGGAAGACAACTAAGCCACCGATATACTCTTACATAGACCCAGTCAGGAACGGACATGACAGACCAGTCTGATACTTGAATCATGTGATGTCTGCTCATTTGACTTCCTTTTCTTCGAACATATATATATATATATATATATATATATATATATTTTCTATGTTTTCATGTACTAAAAACAAATGTATCTTGTGGTCAGTGGTGGTACGAAGCTAGTATAATTATTTTTATTAACAGATTTTTTAAATTTAAGAGAATAGTACAACAACAAATGGTTTCTACTTTATTTTCTAAAATTTCAAAATATTAATTTACCACAAATTTTAGTCGCTAACATTATTAAAACAACCAATGATTGTTGAAGCTTTTAAGATCGGAGAAATATTTTTAAATAAAATCAGGTAAAATTATTAATTTAATTTTAATTCTTGTAATTTTTGAAAAATTAGTTTAATTCTTAAAATATTTTGGAAATTTCCATAATAAAATTTAGGGATGTAGTTTATATGTTTGGAATAAATCAATTATTTTTTTCGATAAATATTTTAAGACAAAACTGTATAAAACAATTAACTTAATTTTAATTCTTTTAAGCTTTCAGAATTATTTTAATTGGTTAAATTCCCACAACTAAACCCTCCTCACCCTTTACATATCACTGAATCAATACTAAAACCACTTCACTAATAGAAAGTGAATAACAGAAAATCAATAATGTCAATACAAACCACTTCACTAATAAAAGTCACCGAGTTAATCCACCTTACTGAAGAAAGCTCACTGAGTCAACACACTGAAGCGTAGGGATTAAGCTCCACTAATAAGCAAACCTGATGTCATTCAAATATCTACAATCAAATGAAGTCTCAGTTAAAAATACCTACTTGGGGATGAGGAGTAAGTAGACACTGATCATCACTTCCATTTGAGAGGAACTTTTTTTATAGATTATTTTTATTTTTAGCCCTTTGTGACATTAAAAATATTTTCTTATTTTTTTCTTTCTATTAAATTTTATATGATATAGATACTAAATCTCTGCTTTGTATGGTTTGCAACACTAGGTTACACAAATGTGAGTTTATGTATTTTTCAAAGCTACCATACAAATTATGAGCTTATGTATTTTTTCAAGCATTAATAAACAGTGTAGATCCTAAATTTTTCATGGCGTCAGCCAAGGTCGTAGCCAAATACGATGGGTTGACTTGAGAAAACAGTAGCCCAGCCGCTTATAGATGCAGAGTTTATTCATTTTTTCTGTTTTGATGTTTGTAGTGGATTTAGCAAGGCAAGTTGAAATTAATCTTAGTGACCAAACATGGCATACTATCGCAGTATCGCCATAATATCGATTCTTGTTTTGGCAGGCTCTTTTCTAATTGTTGCTTGCTTCGTTTTGGACAAGCAAAACAACAAAAGAAACAGTCACCAGCTTCTTTGATTTTCCTACCTTTAATGCGAGCTCTCTGAACGATAGTCAGTCGTCAAGATGCAAATGACAAGCATAGCATGATCTATCTGATGAAAAAGTGAGCTCCCAACAATTTTAATGAGTCTGGCCGCCGTGTACAAATTCCCCTAATTCGCCTCCTGAATAAGTACCTCGCGCGTCAGAGGCTTTAAATCTCTGCATCAGTGGCGAAAAAGCCTTTTCTGGCAGCTTTCAACGTCACTTTCAGTTCAATGACGGAGCAGTGGGTGAGAAGAGCGGGCTTGCTTTTCTTCATGGCGCCTTTCGGTACTGAGCCACCACCGGCCAATGAATCCTCCGCCATTTGGCTTGGGATTTTCAGGAATTCCACAAACGGTACGGCCCTTCTGGTTGCGCTGGCGCTATTGAATTTGGACAGCAATCATGTGGGGCTCGATGTCAATAATATTTCTTCAGTGGCAAGCAATTCGTTACCTGGAAAAAACAGAGGGTTAATAATGGCAATATAACTTGGGATGCCTGGATTGAGTATAATGCCACAGGAATGGCGCTCAGTAAGCTTGGCGAACGCAAGTTCTAAACCAGTAGAGCCCATTTTGCACATGGGGGAGATAACTCTCTTCGCAAATCCTTCCGCTAGATGTTGTTATTGGTTTCTGCTTCGACAACAGGGAAAATATGAACATCATTTCATGGAGATTTTGGAGCCAAACTCCAGGGGATCCTTGGGTAAGACTCCAGTTGCAGTAATTATATTGGCCATGCTCTTCACAACCATGCTCCTTGGCTGCGTCCCTGCCTTTGCTGCTGCAGGTAAGGAGACAGTTTCTACTGTGAGCACCGATGAAAGGCCGGTGGCGAAGTTTTCATTATGGTGCATATTATAATTATAGTGTAACGCGGACTGTAATACGCGGTACAAATGGGAGCTCCACTGTGATACAGTCATCGAGTGGGTATGGGTATTAAGATTGATTACACCTTCACCATACAAGATTAGTTGAATCATTTTGACGTCCAAAGATTCAGAACTCCTGCTGTGTTATTATGAATTTATATGATATGTATGGAGAAATGAAGGAATTACTGCAGTAAAGTATGGATTTCTGCTCTGCATTTTGCGATTTAGCAAGTGTTGCAGGGGGAGTTTACTAGCAGGTTTGGTTTGGATAAAGTAACATAATAATTTGGAGTCAATCGTGTAATAAGTTTTACAAAACCCATGTTAGATATGCAAATGTCAAACTTGTACAATAATAAATAGTTCTCTTATGTATGCTACTTGCTATCATTTTTTTAAATTCACACAATTTTTGGGAGGTCTCTTGGGGAGGTCTTATGTGTTTTTTAGAGCCAGAGTAGAAAAGAGTAGAAAAATACACCATAGTATTTTGCTTATGGTGCTTGCTTATATGTGAGAGGATTTATGGTTCAAATAGCACAATTTTATTTTAATTTTTTTATTTATTACTTTTAAATTTATTTTGATTTCTAAATATCAAATATTTCAAGATGAAATCTCTTTTTTCATTCCAAAGAAATTTGCATTATGAGATTTGGTCTCTATAAATAGGAAGTTAGGATAGATCTAGATCAGTTTAATTATTAACTATAATTATTATTATTTTTTAAATTTTATTTAATTTTTATGTAATTTGATAAAGTAAAAATGTTTTAATTAATAATTATAGATATTTTATTTTATTTTTATTTTTGTGTAACTTGACTAAGTCAAACGTTTACACAATACAACAAGACAATATATTTTCCATAGTGGGCTGGAGAGTGCCTCTTGGAAGGCGATCAATATTAGAGTGCTTCTTGGGGCAATCAACATTAGAGGCGTCAAATTTCTGAAGACATGAAAACCTCCTTTTGAATGCAAATTAAAACAGATCTACCATGGTTCCTAATAATAATATTTATATTTAAATAAAAATTCACATTTGGTTCAGTGATAAATGAATATACATGTTCCATCCATTACATCAAAGTTCATCATGTCACTTACTTGCAAAAATTGAACTTAGGCAAGTTATGATCTCAATCATTCTTCCAACTATATATATATATATATATATATATATATATATATATATATATATATATATATATATTTGAATTTAGGCTTTCTAATCTATATCATGAA
This sequence comes from Pinus albicaulis, assembly GCA_034641835.2. Classification (NCBI taxonomy): domain Eukaryota; kingdom Viridiplantae; phylum Streptophyta; class Pinopsida; order Pinales; family Pinaceae; genus Pinus; species Pinus albicaulis. The sequence continues at coordinate 105,087 of JAXQQM020081847.1, read as the reverse complement.
AAGCCAAAAACTTTCTCCAGAAAAATTATGTCATATCGACAGTAAATTGTTTTAGCTATTGTAATATAATAGTTAGATTTTTGACTAAATAAATATTATTTATTAATAAATAATTTTTGAATGTAAAGAATTAGATTTGACTAAATAAATAATATATATTTTAATATAATGAGATAATGGTTAGAAGATAGTGGTTAATATTGAATTAAGGAAAATACTTAATCAAAAGGAAAATTTTAACAAAATGAATATCAAAAATAAAAAATAATGAAATTTTAGTGAAATTAATATCTAAAACAAAAATAATATGGTAACTCAAGCCTAACTAATCAAAACAATAAACAATTAATCAAATAAAAAATAATATTTGAGTCAAACTTAAATAATTCAAGACATTTAATTCTAAAAATAAAAAATAAAAAATTGATTTATAACTATGTTTATATTATATAGAGATATTCCTAGTTATATATAATATTATCAGGCTTAAATTGTTAATTGAGTTTATCTTGGGTGGTTCAAATTCCCACAAGTGACATGTTGAACTATGTTGGCTTGATGAATATTGTTGTGATGGCTTAGAAAAGCATTTGACGGCCAAGAGGCTTGGCAGGTTGACCTATGTTTATTAAGTTTTTGATAGTTTTATCAATTACATGTTTTGAAATATCATGGTTAAGATTATCGAACATTAGTATTTAAATTTATTTTAATGTGATACTTAATGTTATGATTTTTTTAATTTTATCACAAAAACAAAAAATCGACAATGACAATTAAATACATCTCACTAAAACTTATATGGTTTATCGGACCTTCAGCAAGATTGATTAAATTCCATAGGCATATTATTTGTATACAAAAAGAAGTGAAGTGTTTCCATATCACTATAGTTTTGTTGATGAAAGGTCAAGAAGGCTTGGTAGTGTGACAAATATTTAAAAAAATAGATCTAATGTGAGTATAAGAAGGACAATCTATGAGAAAGTGTTTTCTCTATCTTCAACCTTTTTAACACAAGGACAAACTCTTCATCTCATGGTATTTTGAGAACCTATCAAACACCCACCTCAACATGAATCTCGTGAATTAATTTGTATCTTCGCAATGCACAATTTTTTCTGCATCAGTCAAAATAGAAAGATACTTTTTAATTTTAACATTGTGGTTCATCATCTTTTATAACACTGAAAGTTCTTTTTCACTCCAACTTCCTTATTTCCACAATTTCTCCTTAAATTTGGAAGTAATAATATTCTTTAATATTATTCAGATTTTGCAAGATGATCTTCTCCTTTATCCCTCAATGGTCTACGTGAAGATTCAGCATCCTTATGTCGAAGCCCTTAAGCTGAGCCACAAAGTGGAGGTTTTGGCTAGAGTTAGAAGTACCTAGAAACCTCTTGGTATCCATGTTGTATTAATTATTCTTACTTAATATACCTAGTCGTATCCATGATTTTAATGGGGGAAGTTTACTTGATTAATATGATAGGATAGGGAGTATTTTTAATCATGAGGTTTTAGGTTATAAAATCGCTTTGGAACTATTCAATTCTCTCCTTCATGACTTCCTAGATATATCATAACACCAAACCTCACATCCATACAAAATAATATGAGTGACGAGAAGTCTCAAAGAGGAGATTTTTTTTTTAATCTCAAATCCAAAGATCAACCGATTTATAATTGTCTTTTTTGAAGTCGATAGTAAGTTTTTCAACTTCCATTTATCCTTTTTATCAATGCTATAATTCCAATTGAACTTATGACATATATCAATATATCATTTTTATTACTTTTTAATTTAGCCAACATTATGTTTTGTTATTATTATTTTTGATTTAATTTTATTTTTACGAGACAATACAACATCTCTTCCATATCGCACAGAGTTACAATTATTAATGTGAGGATAACTAGCCCGACTGTGATAAATTAGATGGATAATAAATGCCTATAGGAATCAAATCCATAATAAACATAAAAACACTTACTTCAAAATACATATGTTGTTAAAATTTTAGAAAATAGTAGAACCAACTAAATTATAAATTTATTCTTAATTGTTATTATTCTTGAAATAATTAATGTGTAATTTAAACATATATACATTTGAAAAACATGGAACAAGATTCTTATATATTAACCCCACTTTACTATGGAGATTCTTAATTCATAGATATAGATTTTAACATAACACCATGGTCTAATACCATGGCTTATCATATTTAAAGATACCAAAACCATAATTCATATGTCACTTGTTCACATGACTTTTTTTTTCAATTAACCAATTTAAGTAAAAAGAAAAAGAAAAAATGGTATAACTACTTTGGAGATAAATATCAACCATTGATTTGTGTATACTACTAAGAATATTTTAGAATATTGTGGAGGTTAAGTCCTTACCATACACATAAGCACTATTGATAATTAAATGAAATTGTAGGAAGCCCAATTATTGGCATAATAACTTAAGGATATTATAATGGCCTAATATTGTAATAATCAGAATTCAGAAAATTGCACTATATGTTGCAAAGGAAACACCGACAGTGGTAGCATAAGAAAGAGTAGCATTAAATTGTTACTCTTCCATGATGACAATCAAAATGCCACCAATAAGCAGTAAGTAGACTTTGGATCTTTGAAGAAGAGGGGGGGTATTGAGCAATGACAGAGTACCAATGTATCAAAGTTCTTTGGTTATTTAGTGAACAAGCGAAAGAATGCACCGTAGAGATAGCAAAGACTTGCGATCCTTAGCAATTATCGACTTCGTAAGACCATGATTGACCTTGGTTCAACATCCACATATTTGCACTAGCAACACTTGTGTTTGAAGTGTTTTCCTACTTGAATGGTTGGAATTTATCCACACCCTTCTTGTATACATGCCAATTTTATTTGGGACTCAATATTTCAAGACTGTACTTATATATCTCTCTCAAGTTTCATTCATATCCTTACCATATTGTTCCCCCAATTTCTAAATTTAGCAAACATTTGTATCATTTTTGTTTTTTTATTCGTGGATCGAATCATAGTGACCCACTTAACGATTTTGGATAAATTATAAGAAGATCAAGTTGAAGCCAAAATATGAATCTTTGAACTCAACGATGTTGAAAATATCAATTTATTGTACTCACCGTTACCTAATTGTGGTAAATTTGAACATGAATATTAACACATTTGGTCTTCTAATCTTAGAAAGGACGCAGCCCAGACTAGATACCAAAGTCCTTTTAATTGATGATATCAACAACCCAATAACAAGTGATTAAAGTTTCCTTGAAATTTGATGATATCAACAACCTACTTAACAAGGATTAAAGTTTTCTTGAAATTCAAACGTCTCTCCAACAAAAAAACCTTCATGAGTTCACTTTTAACTAATAAAGTTTTAACACAAGACATCCTTCAAAAGATAACAATTGGTTAGCTCATGCCCCTTGGTTCTAATTTTTCTTCTTCAAAGAACTCCATGTAAAAACAAAGGCCCTTCAAAATTGTTGGATTTAAACAAACACTTTTAAAAATTTGATGGAGATTTTATAAAGCTAGACTTTAATACTTTCTCCTTTCAACCTCTACCTTTAAGAAAACTATTTATATTACTTTAAAATTTTCAATATTCGAGGTGAAATTAAAATTTAATTGTATTAAAAACTAAAGTTATAATAAATTTCGACTGAAATTATATAAACATAAATCAATCATATATATTGATTAGCTAAAACTTTATTTAAAAAATAATTATAATTCCAACTTAAACTAAACAAATTGAAAATTAATAAAATTGAAAGTATTCAACTAAATTTTCTTAATGAATACAGATGACACTTAAAACACAAATTCAAGAAAAAATATTAAAATAATATCTACATAAAAATTACAAAGGCCTTTGTGTGGTGTGAATTACAAGTTTCTCTTATTGTCTTTTTACATTTACTATTCTATTTGGCAATTTCTACTTATCATTGGAATATTAAATTGTTTTAAAAGATTGCTAATGAAAGATATGATTGGGGTAAAAGTGATTGTAACAACATATACCAATGGTAAATTAACAACATCAATGTACCAATAATTTATTAGCACAACCATTCAATCACATCACAAATCAAATAATAATATTTATATGAAAGTAAGTAATATATTAGGAAGGAAAACCCTACTATTAAAAATGCATAATACTCATTCCTAAACTGCATTTTAGAAGATCTAGATGTATAATATCGACTACTCAATCTTATGCTTTTGCATCATCAATCAATGTGACTATAACTCTAACATGACTATGTTCATTTATAGTCCAAAGTCATTTACGTTAACTTTGATCAAGCACCACTTACACTAATTTGTTTTATAAAATATAAATTTAGTTATACATTATATACTGCTTAATTGGGGTAAAAGTGATTATAAATAACATATACCAATGTTAAATTAACAACATCAATGTACCATTACTTATTAGCACAACCATAATCAATCACATAACAAATCAAACACAGTATTTATACCTAGTGCGGTGAAGTTTATTAGGAGGAAACCCACCATTAAAAATGATAATGACTATCTTTAAATGAAACCAGAAGATCTAGATGTATAACTTTATTATCAACTCTAAGTTCTTCTTATATCACTAATCAACATGTAATGATAACTTTCAAGCATGACTATGTTCTGTTTATAGTCCAAAGTCATTCTACAATGTTAACTTTGATCAAACACCACTTATATCAATTCGTTTGTAAAACCGAATTGATTATACATTATACGCATAGTTGAATTGGGGTAAAAGTGATTATACCAACACATACCAATGGTAAATTAACAAGATCAATGGTGTACCATTAATTTATTAGGGAAACCACAATCAATCTCATGTCAAAACCAAACAATACTATTTATAATGAAAAGTAAGTAGAATATTAGGAGGAAACCCAATATTAAAAATGGCACACCATCTTTAAATCAAACTAGTATCCGATGTATAATTTGATTTACTCAAGTCTAAGTTCTTACATCATCAATTCAATGTATCATAACTTCACATGACTACACCAAGCCATTCAAAGTAATTTGTTGAAACGTTAAATTGATCAACACTACTTATATCAACTTGTTTGGTAAAGTTCAATTGATTACATATTATATGCATCATTACTTTAAACAAGTCAATATGTTCATTGGATGGCTATTGGATGGAACGATGGCTTCACTAGTAGAATGTTATTACTAAGATTGCCAGATCGTCGTTTCACCGATGTTCTCTAAAAGCGGACTGACCATAACTCCCCCATGAGATTTATAAAACTTAGACATTAAGCATATTCTAACTACATATTCATATAACATCCATACAAATATTTAATTTTTTTTACTTTTTCAAAATTTAATATATAATCGTATTGTTCAACATTTGTAGATGTTGTACCATTTAATAATCACATTATCTAAGTGGTTGGTAACGTTGAAATTGTCTAAGATGATAATTGTCACTATTAATATCATTCTTACCATAGGAAGAAACATCAAAAGAGTTATATTAATTTGAATATTTTTAAACTTTAATGCACAAGTCAAATTGGTTCGGCTTATTAGCGACAATATGAAAATATAATTGTAAAAATGATTAGTCACGTTTTATTTGTTAACCAATTAGATATTATTAAAATGCCATGCAAATGATTAGATCCGGGAGCTTTAACTGTTATTTTAAGTTGTCTACTGGTATAGACGAAATTGTTTAGAAAATGATGAAGTATTATGTTAATCTAAAATCTCATTGTAAAAATGATTATTCCAAGCTTTAGAATTGTTAATCAATTAGATATTATTAAAATGCTTTACGTAACAAGATTAGTCGTGTAGTTTTAATTGTTAATTAAGTTGTCTATTGGTGGTAGATATTGAATTTTAGAAATGGTTGCACCGTTAACGTTAATCCACTAGAGGTAGAGGGGATAAAAAAATCAATCATATGATGGCAACACCATTTTATATTGGGTGCAACACCCAATGTGGAAGAAAGGGTATACATGCAAAACCATATTGGAATTTACTTCTATATTGGGGTGTAACTATCAATCGCATCACTGAATTTATAACAACCAGAAAGGTACAATAATCACTATATATAATAAAATTAATGGATTTTCATTTTCGAAATTATCAGAGGGATAAAAAAATCAAATCATATGATGGCAACACTATTTCCATATTGGCAAAGAATGCAATGTGGAAGAAAGGTATACATGCAAAACCATATTGAATCTCATTTCATATTGGGTGAACTTATCAATTATCGATTGGAATTTATAATAAAATTCAGAAAAGGTACAACAATCACTATATATAATAAAATTAATACTTTTGGATTTTCATTTTCAAATTTTATCAAACAACATCCTACTTCAGTCTTGGTGCACCTTCTATGTGAAAGAGAGAGGTATAAATGTAAAATGATAAGATTAAACTTCATTTCCATATTCAACTATCTCTTGATTGATTGGAATTTATAATGATATTCAGTGACAAGGTACAACAATCACTATATATATATATATATATATATATATATATATATATATATAGTAAATGACATTTTGTTTACTAATTTATTTTAACACTTAATTGATGATTATTTTCTATATAAACTTGTTTTTTCATAATTCTAAATTTTTTTTGTTTTAATTATAAGCAATTATCTTTTAATATAGATATACATAATCATATTGTATTTGACATTTCATTATATTTCTTCTAACTAAACTATGATACATGCTATTTTCAAAATCAATAAAAATATTAATAAAGAATTAAGAGATAGTATAATACTTAGATTAGATATTATTAAAACTTCAAGATAAAAATGATTATCCCAAGCTTTAATTGTTAATCAAGTTGTCTACCCGATAGGTAGATGTTGGAATTGTTTAAGAAAATGGCTGTAAAGGAGCAGGTTAATCTTAATTATAGGTAGAGGGGGTTAAGAAAATAAAATCATATGATGACATCTCCATTTCCATAATAAAGAATGGTCAATGTCGAGAAAGAGACATGGAATTATATTAACCCATTTCATATTTGGTGAATTATCAATTGATTCATTGGCATTTATAATGAAATTCAGAAAAGATGCAACAATCACTATTCCAAAATATCAAACAATCCTCTCATTTTTCATCTTGGGTACACCATTCAAAATGGAAGAAGGGTATAAATGTAAAATCGTTACAATTCGAATCTTCATTTCACATTGAGTATAACTATCTTTGATTGATTGACACTTATAAAACAATGCTTGAACATATAGTGCAAAATTGATTTTTATCAACATCGCTGATTCAGATCACTTCCTATAATAAATGAATATAATATTCACGTAACAAATTTAATGTTTCAACCATTAAAATCCAAAGCTCATCTATTGCAATTATAAAATACTACTTAAAAGATTAAGAGACAATCTATGTTGGTAAAGCTTTACAAAATCAATTCCAAGCGTGAAGAAAGAGTAGACATGCAAAATTATATTGGAATCTTCATTTCCATATTGGTGGTAGCTACTAACGATTGATTGATAATTATAATGAACTAGAAAATTACAACAATCCCTATATATAATAAAATTAATGATTTTCATTTTCCAAAATATCAAACATACCCTATTTCTATCTTAAAAATTATCTATATGAAGAAGGGTATAAACAAACTAAGGCTATTGAAAATTTTCGCTTACTCCGGATGTAACTATCTCTTGATTGACGATTGGCATTTATAATGAAACTTTAGAAAAGATGTTAAAATAATTATATAATTATATAATAAATAATTTTCACTTTTTAACATATCAAATATCTTTATTATTTCATAATAATGAATAAAATATTATATAAATTTATAAAATTATAATTACAACTAATAAAATATTTTTTGTAATAAATTTGTAACATTATAATTATAATGTTCTGACCATTAAACTAAAACAAATTTTCTACTATTAGCCATTAAAATTCAAAACAACATTCACTATATACTGTCACTTTTGAATTGGAAAAGAAACAAAAGTAAATTCAGGCACAATTCATAACCATTTTGGAAGAGCTAAATAGGAGCAAATTCAAGCACATTCTAAATTAAAGAGTAAAACTGTAAGTTACCGAAAAACAAAGAAATTTTCATATCGTTAAAATGCTATTATTGCCCTTAAGCATATCATGTGATTTATCGTTTATGGAACAAAATCTTACTCACACCCATCGTTGCTCGTAATGCAATGGGCCCAAATTCCCATCCCAAATCAAAGGTATAATAAAATTAAATATTAGATGATTTTTTATCAGCAGAATGTAATTAACGGAAATTGCAGGGAAACCATTTACTTGGACACTTAGAGGTAGACGTAAGAATTGAAACAGAAGGAAGCCCCTGATGATTCAACTTCTGGCAGTAACTGTTGAACGCAATGCAGGCATGGGAGGCAAGAGTTTCTGGCAAGAAGCACTCCTGGGTTGAGCTATATTTTGCTGCAGTTGGCTCCTCCACAACTGCATACCCAGCCCAATGCGCTCTTAAATACAAGTTATCAAGTGCTTGTTGATTTAATAGTACACCACTTTCTTGCTGCTCCTCGTTCAACACTCAACATACCCAAATACTAATTCATTATTCCAGCTAGGAAATGACTATGTAACTCTTGTTCTTCTTCTTTCTTCAATGGCCCCATGTGGTCACAGGAATCCCAGATACCTTTTCTAATAACAATTGTAGTGTATGAGTTTTCCCACCGCTTGCAGTAGTAGTGTAAATCCCAGACACTTTCCTTGCACTCCAATATTTTTGGTAATTCTGGAGAAGTAGGTTAAGAGAAACTAAGCTTCTAATGACATTGCAGATGTTGCAGGAAGGTAGGTTACATATTACAACAACTCATTCATTCCTATGTATACATTGTACAGTTAAAGCACAAAAGTTCTAGCCTCTTACACCGAATAACTTTGTCCAGGGTGAAGAGAGATTCGTAGATGAAAGTTAGTTAATTAGTTAGTGGAAATGGTTCCACTGGGTTCAGTTTCACTTTCAAATTAATTTCATAACTGCTTTGGAACTGAGAAATAGGAGAAAATTCATATATTTTAAATGAAAGAGTAAAACCAGGTAGGTTATTGAGAAACAAGAACATAGCTCTGTGTTAAAAATGCTATTGTGTCCCTCCCATATATCATGTGGATTAATGTTTTCAGGAACAAAATCCTAATCACACTGATCTCTGCCTGCAATGGAATGATAAAATTATCGTCCCAAATCAAAGGCAGAACAAAATGAAATATTAGATGATTTTAATGTGCAGAGATACACTAACAGAAATTGCAGGAAACCATCACTTGGATCACTTTCAGAGGTGAGAGCCACAGAATTGAAATAGAAGTAAGCCCCTTGATGATTCAACTACTGCCAGCAATTGTTGAATGTAATGTTGGCATGGGAGGCAAGAGTTTTTGGCAAGTAGGACTCCTGGTTGACCTATATTTTAATACAGTCCGTTCCCTCCAACTGTATACCTAATGCAATGCACTCTGCAACATGTCACTAGCCTAAGTTTATTTTCTACATACAATTACTGGAATGGTATAAATGAATGCTATTCTAAATAAAGGGTAAAACTTCATAAGTTACTGGAAAACAAGAAATTTCATAACCATTTTTGGAAGCCTTAAAATAGGAGCAAATTCAAGCTCATTCTAAATTAAATATTGTCCCAAATCCTCTCACAGAACAGAAATCCCTCCCATATATCATGTGGATTAATGTTCAGTGAACAAAATCATACTCACACCGATAGTTGCCTGCAATGCAATGACCAAATTTGTATCCTAAATCAAAGGCATAATAAAATGAAATACTAGATGATTTTACTGTGCAGAGATGTAATTAACAGAAATGGCAGGGAACCCACTTACTTGGATCACTTTCAGAGGGTGGACAGCTGCAGAATTGAAATAGCAGGAAGCCCCTGATGATTCAACCTTCTGCTACTAATAGTTGAACGCAATGCAGGCATGAGAGGCAAGGGTCCATGTTGTATACCCGGTTGAGCTATATTTGCTGCAGTCCGGCTCCTCCATACCGCATACCCAATGCAATGCGCTCTGCAAATATGCCATCAGGTGTTGTCGATTTGCTATACACCACTGCTAAACAACTCCTCTTTCTCAACACTCAGACATACCCAAACACGAAATTCATTATTCTAGAAATGACCTTGTGTAACTCCGGTCGTCGTCTTCTTCTCAATAACAAGTGTATTTGGTCATGAGTTTTCAACAGCACCGTTTGCAGTGGTAAGACCCTAAGCACCTTCCTGCCCTCCAATATTTCATCTTCTGGAGAAGATTTATAATGACATTGCAGATGTTGCAGGAAGGTAGGTGTCATATAAGCTACAACACTCGTTCATTCCCATGAACAAGCAAACATTGTACAATGAAAGGGAGTTCTAGCCTCTCAATACTGAATATTTCGTCCAGGTGGAAAAGATCTGCATCTTAATGAGTTAGTTAAATATGAAATGGTTGGCTATTCTCATTGGGTTAAGTTCTTTTCTTTAGACTCTTTCTCCATTATTAAATCTGTCTTAATTATTAATAAGATGGTCTAAGAGACTTAAGAGACTTCAATTGTCTATCTGTAGACCAGCACACAGGGGTAAAGTTGGGGAAGTTGCTTTCAAAGAGAAACGATTACGACGTAAATTAACAATAACCTAATAAGGACAATAACATAATAATCTATGCAACATTTTCAAAGAATTCCTTAGATATACTTTGTCTTACCATATGATGTATTCAATATTTTAAAATCGTTTTCACAATGACATGTTTTAAATGTTGCTTTTTTATGGTATTTAGAGAATTTGAAAAAGTTTCTAAAACTATTCAAGCAACTAAAATTATCTATAACTAAAAAGAAAATGGAAATCAGACATATGTATAAAGTTGTTTTTTCTCACATCAAGGAACATCATATTTTGGAGGGATAAATAAAATTCAACAAACTAATAAATTAGAATTTATAAAGGATTTTTTTCTCACATCAAGGAACATCAATACTTCTCATGGATAAAATAAATTAACAAATTAATAAATTAGAATTTATAAATGTTGCTTGTAATTGAAGTTTACGTTAATTGATAAAAGTTGTGTGTAATTAAATTTATATAGTAAATGAATTTGTCTTCGTTATGTATTAAAGTCATAGTATTACACAATCCTCTAGTAAATTTTTCTGAAATTTATTCTAATAATTATATACCTTATTCATCTCATTTAAAACTTTAAAAAGAAGCTACACATTGTTAAGTTTTAAATTAGTCATTATCTCCATGGTAAATTGCACACTAATAATTAATGTTCACACTTATATTTGGTGCCATCAATGGGTCATAATGGTCTCATTGAAGTCTATTATAGCCATATGAAGTTTTCAATGTTGACAAGAGTTAGGAAATGATTCATTCCATCTTGTTGGTAAGAAATACCGTGTGGTTCATGGTGTCCATTAGAGATGTAAACCATCTCTTTTCTTGATTTTCTTAATATGTTTGTTGAGAAGCTGAGAAGTCAGATGAAGTAGAGAAGTGTGCTCGCAGTCATGTGTGATATAAAGAGTTTGGAATGTGTTATTTTTATTGAGAAAGAAGTAAAGATAAAAAAATAAATTTAACAAATTAATATATATTATAATTTATAAATGGTATAGTAATGGAATATTTACTATAAATTGCAAATTTGACTCAATATATGTAGTAAAGCATAGAATAAATTATATTGAAGCTTTATGGGATAATATATATAATAATATATATATATATATATATATCATAACACAACAAAATAACATAAATGTGTTTTAACACAAAAAACACTTAAATCCCTGGCATATTCATAAGAATAAGCACTGCAACAATGATTGCTTAACACTTCAAATCATTTGGAAAAGAACCCTTGATCTTACAAATCCTAAACCTCCCACTATGAATTTGGTGAACCTCCTATTGCACCGAGAGTGTTGCAACTCCAAGGTATTCAAGTAATTTTTAAATTATCAACTCGGGTTCGTACAAACTTAAGAGGTAAGTATTACTATATGCATAGTAGGTTAGTTTTATTCATGTCACCCTCACTACGTAACCGTAATTATGTGTTAGGAGACCATTTCTCCAACCAACTATAGAAAATTCTCTATGAAAACATAGTTGAACCTCGATTCTAACTATGAAAGTGAAATGCCATTCATTTAAATGTAAATGTTAACCGACATCGTATGAAATAAAAAGGCTAGTCTACTTACGTGCTAAAGCTACTTCGACTTTGGTACATTTAATCAAATCGTAACCTACTTGCATGTATCATTGATCTACTTTTTTTACATTTGCTTGAAAATGCGGAATCTAACTTTTAACATGTTAATGGAATGAAAACACTAATTATAATTGTGTTTTCATTGGGGAAAGGAAGTGGTTGGAGTGGTCTATAAGAGCTTCTCTTAATCATCAAATCAAAATTTAAATAGTTATTCATCTTAACGAGACATGTCAAAGTGTGGAGTGAAAAAGGTTGAGGAAAACAGTGCTACAGCATGTTACATGAGTTGTTGCTAAGAGTGTTTTGTATTACACAAGAGGCCTTGTTTTGCTGGGCGGTGGAGGGGTTTTGAGACTTTTTAGGTTGAAAGGGTGTTCTGGAGGAAGTGAGGAAGGATGGATGAAGGTAGGAGGAAGTGAATGAAGGTTGAAGCTCTCTAGAGGCCCTGGGATGTAATATCCCAAAAATGGGACCCAAGCCAACAATCCATAAACACAACAAATAGTAGTGTAACTCAACCTACAAACATGGGAAACCAATATGGAGATATAAAATAATGTATTATACCACAAATCAACATACATAATAAAGAGGCATGAATTTGTGGCCCTAGTATTGCACCAAGAGTGTTGCAACTCTCTAAGGTATCTTAAACTTAAATTATCAACTCGGTTCGTACAAACTTAGAGATGACATTCCTATATGCATAGGGTTAGGTTTTATTCATGTCAATTTCAAATATGAAATTTAACAAGTGTGTTAGGAGACCATTTCTCCAACTAACTATAGTGAAAGTACCCCAGAAAACATAGTTGAACCCGATTCTACAACTATGAAAGTGAAAATGCCATTCATTTAAATGTAAATGTTAATTGACATTGCATGAAATAAAAAGGTTAGTCTACTTGCTGGGCATAGCTATCGACTTCGTACATTTAATCAAATCAAGAACTCACTTGCATGTATCATTGATCTACTTTTTGACATTTGCTTGAAAATGCAGAATCTAACTTTTAACATGTTTATGAATGAAAACACTAATTATAATTGTGTTTTTCATTGAGGAAAGGAAGTGGTTAAGTGGTCTAAGAGCTTTCTTAATCATCAACCAAATTCTGTGTCATTATTCATTTTAAAACAGATAACAAAAGTGTGAGTGAAAAGGTTGAGAAAATAGTACACAGCATGTTACATGAGTTGCTACAAGAGGTTTTGTGCTGCTACAAGAGGCCTTGTTTTGTTGCCAGTGGAGGGTTTTGGAGATCCTTTTGAGGGTTGAAAGGGTGTCTGAGGGCAGGAGAAGATGGATGAAGGTAGGGAGGAAGGAACAAGGCTAGTTCCCTAGCTAAGCCAGGATGTAATATCTCAAAATGTGACCGCTCGTAACAATCCATAAACAAAATGTTGAAATAGTGCTGTAAATCAAACTCATAAACATGGGAAACCAATATGGAGATATAAAATAATGTATTATACCAAAGAAATCAATACATAATAGAGAGGCATGAATCATATACAACAAGGAACAAGCCTCCTACAAGAAATCACTCCACAATGAGTCACAGCCATAATACAAAACAAGTAGAGTTTAAGCATAACGCAACATATTATGCATAAATACAACCGGAGATGATACAATGATGTAAACATCGATATAGACCAACATAATCTAAACATACGTATCCCCGGCACTAGATCAAGCCTCCCAAGACAAATCCAAGAGGGTTTCCCGGAAATGCACACAATGTGCCAATGTAAGTCGTAGCCCTAGGTCACGAAGATATGTCAGAACAAATAGAAATGAGAAGATATATTGGAATTTGGCGAGAAATCTACATCCTTCTTCAACAGACTTCGAATGAAAGAGAGTGGGATCTCCACCAAGAAACTTCCTCCCAAAACAATCATCGCAACTACATATGGAATTCTCCTTAAAATAACGCATCAAGACTCCAAATCGCATTGTAGGGGATGAATACCGCTAATTGGACAACAAGTCTAAAACAAGCCTAAGGGGCTTTTGCTGTGCCTCCCAATGGATGGTAAAACCTTTCTCCACCGAAAAGTAGCTCGAAGACACTTGATCTAATCCTCCACCGTCGCATTTCGCAACACAAGACAATAACCTATAGAAACTGCCACTGGCGAAGAAAGATGTAGCTTGGCCCGAAAACTCGAATTTGGAAATGAATACAATACTTTTCTAAGAGGCCTCCTCAAGGGGTTAGGTGGGATTCCCGCTTTAGAACACTGCAGACTAAACAAAGATCACAACCGCGCTAAATAAAGAGGAAGCAAAGCTCCCGCGTACTAGTATCAAAACAATAATCCAAAACATGAGCTCAAATGGTTTCATCTCCTTCTTAAATATAATATGAGCTTGCTTGCCCTTGCCCACTCAATTAGGTCATTTCTTTCATGAGATCCATCTTCCTCCAAAACTATGTTATTCCTCAATTAACTTCACTCCTCCATAATGTCATTATCGTACTTGGTCAAAGTTGACGGAATCAACATGGTCCAACCCTATCTACACTTGGAGGTGCTTTATTAAGTCGCTGAAAATGTCTCCTTTCATACTTGAAGTATTTTTATTGCTAAGGAAACTTTATGGGCCACCCCACCTATTTATTCATACCCCCCAGCTTCCAGTGACAAAATAATTATAATATTCATTTAGTCAAGGCTAAATTCTTGGAATATTATAGTCATCCTTCAAAGTGTTGTTGTCCTTAAGAATCGTATAGGGAGAGAAAAATTTCTCCTCCTCCTCTTCTTCGGCTTCCCTTTCATCAGTCCCCACCACTCGCTCAAGATGATCCGTATAATCCGCTCTTCCAATGGCTCTCCCCATGCATGCAAAACCCAAAAGTTCACACTCATGAAAAGTCAGAAAGTGTAAGTGGAAATTTTTGTTGTTTAATGGCCTCTCGATGTAGGAGTGATGGTTATGGGGAACTTCATTCCAATGAGAGACTCCATACCCATGCTATCATCTAAATGAAATGAGCCATCCTAGGTAGCTCATCAAAGAAACTTCTCAACCCCGCTGATGCAATGTGTCGGGGGCCCATGGAGATTAGATTTTCCCATCCAAGTTGTTTATATCTCCTTTTTTTTGTATGTATGTGGTTGTTGATCTTGGGTTGAAATGATATGGCTTCACATGTCCTAAGCTACCCCATCAAACACCCCAACCATGAAGTGCTCTCCAAAATTCAAGTTCTCCAAATGGCCCCACATGAAGAAAAGAGAAGTAAAAGGGAAATCATGGTTTCTCCATTGTTTCTTCCGAAACATGAAACATGTAGAGTAGAAGAATCATACCTCTAATGGGCAATTTCAACTTTGCCCCACTCCCTAAAACAAAGCTTCCCATAAATATAAGAGCATCTCCAACATGTGGAAGCAAGAACCCATGAAAACAACCTAACATCCTTTGCTTGCCTCAAAACAAATAATAACAGTGCCTTCCTGTGCCACTTGTTTACAATACAATCATCCTACAAGATAGGATCATGAAAAGCAAGTAATGTGGCCATCAGGCACACTCTACCCCCAATGAGTAGGGAAGTGGTCAGACATCCTTTCCATCACATTTCCAAGCAGCATCTTCTATGTCGATATATATCATGTTGGATGCCCTCCAAGTGAAATTTCCATCGTATGATGATGCATCAAAGTACAGAAAGGAAAGTCCCCCTTTGTGTCGCATGTAGCAAATTCTCTCGAGCTCGTGTTTCTATTCAAGAAGACCTCACTACAAGAATAGATGACCACATCATCCACCATATATCTATCATCTCCCTCCGGTCATCAAGAATCACAGCACCAAGATCCTTGAGTACTTACCGTGTTGAGACCCAATATGGATCAATTCGCCCAAGAAACAACGTCGATGATCCGAAATGTGAAGCTCCCCACAGTCGTTGTCTACCTTTTCGACATTCCCTGGTGCAAAATTCATCCTTCAAAGTTCTCGCTACATGCTCATCATGCACCATACTCGCAGAAGTGGTGACTGGAAGCTCGTCTCATGAGTAGTTACCATCCAAAAATAATCTCATAACCTCGTCAATGCAAGCATGAGTGGCTCTCCATTCACTCAATGTGAATATTACTTCCTCAAAGGAAGCACCACCTATTTTCCAAATCCATGGAGCAAATCCTCAATTATGAAAGTGCCATCTCATCATTTAACAATCTCCGTCGTCACAGATGGGTAGTGAGAGTGGTACGTCGAAAATGGGAGAATGTCTCCTCCTCCTCGAGTCTCTCCCAAAAATATTTGCGTTGTAATAGACCTCTTTCAAAGTATCCACCACCGGGATTCAATAGTGGTGCTATCTATTAGCCCCTTATAAATTCCTGGACAAGCAAGCAAGGGGCTAGATTGTTTCATTATTTTCATGAATGCATTTCCATTGAAAACACATCATTTTCAAGCCTTTTATGTTCCCCGTTTTTGATTGTTTCCTTTTGTTGTTCTTTTTAGGCTCATGAGCCCTGGCTGATGATAAAAATCGTGTTCAAAAGGCCTTACTGCTCCCTTGACCTTAACTCTCCATTTTGCCTTCTTTCCCACAGCAAAGTCCCCTTCCATTCCTCCAAATTTTCCCTAGTTCTCCCACCCCCAAATCCCCTTTTTTTAAATTCTTCCCTACCCTCTGGTTTGGTAATTTTCCCCTTTTATCCCCCTATCGTTACCTTTTTCTAGCTTTGGAAATGTTAAAAAATAGCCAAAAAACCCATTTCCACCTCCAGCATTGGCCTAGCCCCTACACACTGCAAGTCCTCCAAACCATTTCTCCATACCATCACACTGGTGCTTAGCTTGTTTTGGGTGGAGGTTGCTCACATAATCAGCAAACTTTCAAACCAGCTTATCTTTAAAATCAAAAATCTCCAAGGCATTTGTTTATTTTGCAGTTCCTCTGTATTAGCTTTCCGCCGTTGATCGCACCACAGACTGGCGGCCACATAATCAAGTGATCGCTTCCCACCGTAATATTTATGTTGAAGTCCTCAGATCAGATTTCAGCTTCAATGTTTGGCGGTGCAATTGATCAGAATTTGATCAATTTCTCAATTCCATCATCATTCCACCTTCGATGACCATTGCAACTTTTCTCCTACTGTCAGAGAATTTGACTTTCTTCCTATTGTTCCAACTCTCGATTGACCCAATTATTAACTCCTCTCCCCGATCACTCCGATCACTTTTCCCTCCGATTGATCGCATCGCTCATTCTCCGATTGCGATTGCGATTACCTATGCCGCGATCCTATGCGATCGACCCCGGCCCACCATACTCACCGCACATTCATAAAATAAAGGGTTTTCTCCCTTCGTAAAGGGAGAATTGTTATATTTTGTTTTTGCATAAAGGTTTTCCTCCCAATCGCAACTCACAAACTCCATCGCGATCGCAACTTGTAATGTGTCACCTTTGTTCCGCTCCGATCCGTGATTGCCATTTCCATATGGGTCCCACCTCACACGATCATTCCCATCGCATTTCCGTTGAATTTCGTGCATTTCCTTTGCATTTCCACCAAAGTCTAAAGTTTCGGGCCTTACATTAAAATCTAATGTTTTATATTCAACCCGCCAATGTTCATAAACCATCCCGCTATTTACCTCGCTGTCGATCTCCGCCACCGACCATGACCTAACCGTCCATGCACATTTCTCCACCAAACCCTATTATTCGTTGTTTCACCATTTCACTACATTATTCACCATTTTTCATTTGAAACCACCACCGTCGACCATCACTTCTCCGCCTCCATATCCATCCATCCTCGCATGCATTGGTTTTCCTAATCCAATTGCATGTTTTGTGGTGAAAGTGCTAAACGCCACCATGATTCACATTGTTGTTGCTAGCAATGCGCAAAGCTCAAGAAAATAAAGGTTCAGAGTCTGAGAGCATGTGAAAGGGCCATTTTCAGAAGTGAAATCATGGAGAAAGGTCCAGACAGTATGCCACAAGACTTTCATTAAAGGAACAGAGTTTAAACCTCAGACAATCCTCTCCACAGCTATTAAAGCATAGATTTTACTTTATAAGCATCAAAGGCATGAAAATCAAAACTATCGTGGTTTCACATCAAGAGATTGTTCTAAAGGACAAAAATGCCTACACCAAGTCAGCCCCATGCCATGTTCCAGAAGATTTCCGTCGGACCACAGCCCCAAGCTACTGGTAGCATTTGCTACGCAAGATGGCATCCACCGTCATTTATTCACTCTTTTTTTATGCACCAAAAGTACCAAGGTATCACACCAAAGTACATCATGACCATACTTATAAATGGAAGTCGAAGAAGATCATTTTTTCGTCCAAGACATGCTCAAAGATGAATGCATGTATTTAAAAACAAAATGGGCTTCGACTCTCTTTTCTTTTCTTCTCGAGTTTTAATTCTTCATTTAGTTCTTCACCTACCTCCTCGGCTCATCTTCTCGCTATAAAACTCATGAGAAAATTATTGTAAAGGTTGTTGATTGGATATATCAAGAGAACGCAAGCTTTTTTCTTCGAGACAAGTTCTCCGTGGTGTAAGATTGTAAGATAAAGCCGAGGAAGGTTTTTCAAGCCGAATATTCAAGCTGTTTGGCTCTTGTACATGATTGGTGTTGTCGTCAATATGACAAGCACATTTCTGGATCTCGATCGTTAAAGTGCCGGTGATGTTTCTTTCTCGTCTTTGTATTTTATTTCACTTCCGTTTCATTTCTTCTAGCTTGCATCAAGTCCTGCATAGATTCGCTCTTGTTAAAATTCTATGCTTCTCGCTCTTGCCTTAATGTTTTATGCCAAATGTGTTATCTAAGAATTAGCTTCAGTTTATTTTAACTAGTGTAGGATGTTATTGTCATTATTAGTTGATGTATGAATTGATGAACTGCTTTCAGATGTTCTTGTTATAATTTAATTGGATGAATTGAGAACACTAGGAGATTAGGATCAAGCTCTCGCTCCCACTAGGATCTTTTCATCAACTAAACCTTTCAAGTTCCCCGGGTTGCTCTTTTCCTTCTTTGAGAGCTTCTCCTAGGCAGCATGTCCAAGGCTTCCGGA
Organism: Pinus albicaulis; assembly: GCA_034641835.2. Taxonomy (NCBI): domain Eukaryota; kingdom Viridiplantae; phylum Streptophyta; class Pinopsida; order Pinales; family Pinaceae; genus Pinus; species Pinus albicaulis. Next base: position 85,619 of record JAXQQM020081847.1, on the reverse strand, counting down.
GTTAAACGGACTCGACTCGATCTATAGACAAAAGTGTCTCTCTTTCTTCTTCACCTTCTTTCCTTATTGTTTTATTCCACCATCATTTTTAGGATCCAATGCTTTCGATGACCAGCCCAACGAAAGCCTCGCATGTTGAACAACAAGTAAACCCTTTCCCGACCCCCCCCATCGCTCAATGGTTTTGATGTCCCTCCATTTACCCTCTCTCCTTGCTTCAGAATCATCTTTTTTGCTCATCCTTGTTTTGTACCGAACCCTTCCTTCCTTCGGTTCCAACAACCAAACTCAAAATCAAACAAACAAACGTTGTGCCTATGCACCAGCTTCAACATCAACATTTGAATCTTCAAAGACATATACTGACAACTTACAGAGATCCCTCTTTGGACCTAGGAGGCTAGTAGATCCTAGGGTCCTAAAGTGGTTTGATGTTGTCTCATCTTTTGGTATTGCCACCTTGCTAAAACATGGGAACCTCAAATATGTTGGGCGACCCACCGGGCACCGAGAGCCTATAACCGGCTAAAAATTAACTGGCTTCCCGTATCGTCACCAACATAATGCCGACTCCACCGGGGAAAATCCGAGAGCCTATCACCGCCGAACATTAAATCGTTTCCATCGTCACCAACATAATGGCGACTCCACCGGGGGAACTTCGAGTATTCTCCACTATACTACATCACAAGAGCCTCGTAAAACCTAGAACCTCCTGGGTCAAAGTTGGTAGTGAAACACTTCCAGCTCGCATTCCAATCCCCCATACCATTTGTGTGTTTCTCCACACCCAGACAAATCGAGTGGTCAGAAGCTTCCGCATCTTCGACACTTTTTTAGAGGCGACACATTCGGTAAAATCCTCCAAATAATCTTCCAAGTTAGAGTTTGTTGTGTTTTTAAAGATATCCTTGAAAAGGGACATCTCTACAAGCAACGTGTGATGTGCAGTACCTCCAGAAACATCCGAAAACCCTTCACCGGGCGACCTTCCACGCTCTCAATGATTAAAAGACCTGATCGGTGACCGCAGGCCTCGCCGATTATCCGGTTTCGTGCGAAGACCGCACTGGGAGACCCCACCTTCATAACAACATCAACCACAATTGAAGGAATACATAAGTTAAGCCGTTTGGTTGAAAACAAATATTCGAAGCCTAACCATTCGTTACAAGAGCTTATCCTAACCCAAACCACCTCGAAATAGTTGGACAACCCTAAGAGCATCCTCTTAAGAGATTCTCAATTTCTAAAAGACCAACTATTTCCAGCCACATCCATAGAGCTAACTCTACACCGTAAGACTCTACACTTATCGCACCATTTTTTGACCCTAGGCCCTCGTGTCAGCTTACCAAGAACTAGGTCACTCGTTGTCCTAGACCAAATTTTATAACTTACAGCTCCTTGGTTCACCACCCCATAGTGGTAAAACACATTAGGGACAAGGAGACCCTCCATCCACACCGACATTCACTTCTGCTATTCGCAACTTGGGGGTCACCATCCCAAATCAGCTTCAACAAAACTTCCGCTCGGTCCTATATCCCTGCCCATCCACACTATTGCTCAAGTTAACCTTTTACCCTACTGTATAACATCATCATGGAAACTGCATGCGCCTTTGGTTTTACCCCAGCCTCTAGTACCCTTACTCTTCAAAATGATTACTAGACCTGTTGATTCCACATTTCATCGCCAAAGAATCTACCACAACACGCTCACCATGTAGACAGGATGCAGATTCTTTTTGACTAATATGGAAATAGACAGATGACACGGCCGAGCGTGAGGCACCTTGCCCGCAGCTAGGGGGTGATGGAAGAAATGCTCGCGTCTACTCTTAAGAACATGACCTTCATTATACCGTAATTTACAAACAAATGGGAAGTTAAGGCCACCGCCAACCTAGCAGCATTGATAATAAACCTTTAAAAAGAACGACAGGAGAGAGTGTACATGACCACACTACAAGGTTCAACATGACAACGCCCTTCCTCCACACACAAACTCTCAAGGTATGGTTTGAAGAAAATACCCCGAAGGCTTTGATGCCGGGTGGCGTGCCTACCAAACTTATGGAGAGAGATTACAACACGCTGAAGACAGTGTGGGAGCAAAGTGAGTGTAGAGGCTAATCTAATTAAGAAAAGAGCAAGATTGAGAGCTAGGAAGAGGTGATATAGAGATGATACAGCCCACTCTTCCGATCTCAAGTATGACCGTTTATCCAAAAACGTGGTGCGTATCTACAATGATGGAAAAAATGGTTTTCACAAATAGCACCGTAACAAAAACTTAACCAAAAAAATTTAGAAGAAACAATAACACTCTAACAGACAAAGAGAACCGTATCAACAAAGACACTTTCATTTCAAGAGAACTTTCGATGAAGATGAGGGAATCATAGAAGAGTCCTAAGGAACACAATAAAACATGTTTGAAACAAGAGGACTCCGAATCCATAACCGTTCCAGAGGAAGACTGCACTTTCACCTCGTATTGGGATGAGGAGTGGTTAGAACCGAGGACTACGTACTTGCATTTGAAAATGCTACTGCTATGTCGTATAGAACAATATGAACTTAGGGACAAGAAAACCTAGACAATTCCAAGCCCAAAGCTCCCCGAGATTACTCGTCAAGAAAAGGCCTAAGAAGACTTCTAAAGTGACCCGCCGAAAGTAACAACAAATCACTGTTTGAGAGTTCTGGAAAGAACAAAGAAAAAGACAACCAACAAATTGATAAACAAAGTTAAACCCACTGAAGAAAGACTAGCACTGCATAGCGCTAGTGCTACCCCCGATAAACAGCCCTAACTTTGTACATAATGAGAATCAACACACCGATTCACCTACTCAAGGTGTTGTTCAATGCAAAACAGTAGTTGAGCATTCCAAAGAGCGTCCTTTTCAATTTAGAGAGTGAGATCGCAAGAATTAAAAATCTCTGCCCCACTTTCCGAACCGGCTACCTGTGATGTATATAAAGGCCAAATTTTGGAAAGCTTTGAACCTAGGTGAAAATAGTGGGACAATCGTAAATTCGAGGATGATCAACCAACCTTCCGTTTGGTCCAAAGATTGAAGGAAAGTTTCTGGTGAGGGGGTTCCACCTTTTATACTGGCCTCAACATTCATGACAAGATTCTTCATAATGCAATGCATGATTTTGGAGCATCACATAACCTAATGCCTAAGGTAGTCATGGAAAAGGTTAGGCTTCAGAGATATCCCCGACCTTACAAAGACCTATATTCATTCGACTCCTTAGCAGTGGCAAATGCCTGGCCTCGATCAAAGATTTATGTGTGAGCTGGACCCAAACCTTCACCGAATGTATGGTCATGGATGTTGTGGTGTGTATGTGCCACCCACATGGCATGTTACTACCCAGATCGTGGGGAGCCAAGTTGCAAGGCACAATGCAGATGGGATGGGGCATATGCCACAATCCCCGTTTTTAGCCAACTTAGAAGACCGTACAGTGAGGCACAAATGAAATTTCTCTGCAGCCCTCGAAAACCTCGAGAATTCACTTTATACTCGTGCAATATGACGGACTCTTTTCATATTCTCGTCGCAACGATGAATCTTTGGGGACCCGCACTAGAAAGCATAGATACAAACAGAGGAGTTGAGACCATATTTGAATATACGAAGCCACTCTAGATTTAGAGGAAAACGAAGAAAGAAATCCTCCCGGTATGGTGCCGTGTACCCAAACGGAAATTCGTGAGGAGTAAAACAAAAGGTAAACAACTAACTAGCTATCCCTCACAAACTCATATGCTACATGAAGAACTAAACAAATTTCGGCACTTCCTGAAGGCAGACCCTATAATACAACGCTAATGCGAATCCAGCCATAGGGAGAGAAATGACAATAAATCCTTGAGTGAATCCCCTGGGAGATGAGTTTCATGGGTCCTACACAAAAGAACTCACGGAGTCAAAAGGGATACGAACACAAAGAGTGACTGGCGTGAGAGCCGTGCCCGGCAACCTACATTTCAAATGTACAAATAATATCAGAGAGTATGAGGCCCTGCATTCCGGGTTTGAACCGTTGAACAGAATAGAGCCCGTAGAATAGCCGTGCAGTGAGACCATGCTGGTGACAAAACAAATGAACGGTGAATACACAACCAAAACCTTAGGCCGAGACACATAGAATGATGTCAGTGGACATATTGAAGACATTTGTTGAATACGAATTAGTGTTTGTCTTAGGAGTCAAAACGACATTGCAAATGGATTATCTTGCCCAGCTGTACCATACCCTAAGACTCAAGCGACTAAAAATCATAATACAAACCGTATTTAGACCGTTAAAGGCTTAGATAACGGAAAACATCGGTGTATTTGAGGCCAGCGTCATATTGGAAGATTTTCCGATAAGTAGAAACTAGTTGAGTTTTCTTCGATGCGTACTCTACGTTCAGTGATAGCGTACTTAAGTGAGGAACCCCGACGAGGAAGAATCGCCCCGTAACGTAGAAATAAACGCTTTAAAATGAAGAAATCGAAAAAATTCAACTGCTGCACGTAAAACACGTATAGTGAAGAAGTAGAGGTGCTGCAGCATGATAGAACATACCGAGGTCTGGCGCCTTTAGAAGACCTTGACTTTTGACAATGTAGCAAAAAAGTCGCATTGCAGAGCACGCGGGACTCGTACGTTGAAGAATGCAACATAGGCACAGTAAGATAAGCCCAAAATGATTAAATTGGCTAAGTCTCTCCCCCGCAAACATGAAAGAAATACATTGACCTTTTTATGAATTTGTAGACGTGTTTTCGCTACGAAGACGAAAGGCCTATGACACGAACATCATACACAAATACCTTTGAAAAGAAAATCAAAAGCCTTTCTTAATAAAAACTCCGGCTATAACAAACCCAAAGCTCAGCTGGAGAAGGAAATTAAAAATATGTATGAGGCAAGCATAATTGTACCTATACACCTTTATTGGGTATCCAACCTAGTGGTCATGAGAAAGAAAAAATGGGGGAGATCAGTTTATATTGATTTCAGGAATCTTAATAGAGCCCACCAAAGACAATTACCCTTTAAGCAAAAATGGAACACATCCTTCAAAGGGTAGTAGTAATAAAAGGACTTCGCTAGATGGGTTTTCGGTGTTACAACCAAGTCTTAGTAATCCCGAAGACCAACTCAAGATGTACCTTTACCACTCCGCGGGGCACCTTTATGTACAAAAATTCCCATTGGACTAATGAACGCCCAGGCAACCTTCAAAGAGCAATGGATATAGCTTTTTCGCATGAGATAGGACACTTCATTGTTATTTAATTGGATGAGACAATGTACTATTCTAAGACCGAAGAAGAACACCTAAAACATCCGGAAAAGTGTTTGAAAAATGCAGAAGGCTTGGTCTATCACCGAATCCTAAAAAGACTATATTTGGGCCGCAAGTACGAAAGCTTCTGGCCACATTATATCCGAAAAGGGAATTAGGATGAAGACTCACAAAGAGTTGAGGGAATACTTATAGATCACACACCCAAGAAACATCAAAGAATTACAAACCTTCATTGGGAAAATTAACTTTCTTAGGAGGTTTATTCCCAACCTAGTCGAACACCTTAGGAATATGACTAACATGTTGAAGAAAGGTGTAGGAGTTAAATGAACGTTGAGCTAAATAATCTTTTGAATCAAGAACCAGACCACTCCAAGCTCCTATTCGATTAGCTCCTCGATTTCTCAAAGATTTCCCCGATCTTTTCATTTGCCTCTACACATAGTGGTTTACCCCATCGCAAAGAACGCAGGGAATGGAACAAACACCATTTTTCAGCAAAGCAACGTAAGGGATGAACAAAACATACGGAAAAGAAATATGCTTCCGATTAAGGCCTTGAAAGATTTCTGGTGGTACATATTGCATTCCCACACCATAGCTTATGTGCTCAACATAGTAGTCAAAGATATATTGGTCCCAAGACCCAGACGGTGTAGGTTTTAACTTCGAACGAAATTATCTCACATACCTAATCTTATAATGGTAAAATAAACAATAGCGAGAGTATAAAACATAAAACAGATAAACATGATTTTTCCGGATCCTGCACCCATTTACCACCTTGATTTTTCATTATATTCTTTAGTGTTACAAACACACACATATACATGCCGGAGACATATAAACCCCAATCCATTAACCTCCGGATTAGAAATACAACCGTAGTTCCCTCGAATTTGATTCAGAAAAATACCAGGGGCCGAAACTAACGAAATCCCCAAAACCACAAAACCATGATTTGCACTACCCAAAATGGAAATTAAGGAACCAAAATTTTCGCCGGCACCGCCCGTGACCCCCCCCGTTGCGCTCACGCAGGCGGGCGCTATCGCCCCCCCTTCACTTCCCCCGTGCTTGTCGTGGAACATTACAACACATACTCAACATTCTCCCCACTTGTTGTTTTCTTTTCCACAAGGGGCCGGCCAGGAGGGCTAATTATTGGGCTAATTCTTCAAACACCTATTGTTTCCTCTACACCAAGAGAACTTCGAAAACACAGCATTTCTTGCTGCTAATGCATCCGCAACATTCTTCAAAGTGTCCACCTTAACCAAAGAACACCTTAGCCTCAACCATATCTCTAAAAAAGTGATATTGAACATCAATGTGCTTTGTCTTTTGAATGATAAGCAGTGGTTCTTAGCCAAGAAAATTGCACTTTGGCTATCACAAATATCTTTATAGCTTGTTACCAACTCTCATACTTGAACACAAATCGTAAACTAAACTGCTTCTTGTTGTACAATAGCATATTATATTTCAGCTTTCCAGTTGAAAGAGCCACTACGTAACGTTCTTTACCATTCAATCGATCGCGCTCCAAATAGGCTAAACACATACCCACTTGTAGATATTCTTTGTCCAGATTCTGCCCAAATTTATCAACAAAACCAAGGAATGTCCAACATTCTTTTCCAACTCGGCTTCGGGAAGACAAGCTACAATCACTAGCACACGTAAACATTCCAAACCTGCCTACCACCGCTCCAATGCCTTTCCCCGGGTTTGACATAAACTCTCATTAATACCCTAACGTTACGTGCAAATGTCTAGCTAGCATAGACCATTTCATACACTTCTCCCAAAGTTACCCAATGCACTTGCATATGGAACACGGACATATACTCCTCTTTCTTTCTTCGTGTGTCTTCAGACAATCGTTCGGTTACGATTAACTCCATGTGAATAGAACATCTACCGTGTTTACTATCCCGATATTGGAACCTCTCGCAACATAGTCTCGACATACTTCTCCGGTTTAACCCGCAGCTTTCCTCTTTGCCCGATCTCTTCAATTTCATGCCCAAAATATAGTTTGCGCACCCGTATCCTTCTGCGTCGAATTTGGAGAACAGCTTGCCCTTCAAATCTTGACACCTTTGTCATTTCTTCTAATCAACAACATATCATCCACATACAAGACCGTATATATAACATGATCACCAATTAATTTAAAATAAAACACAATGATCTTCTGTTTTTGTGAAGCCAAGTCCCTTATATAGGCATCAAATTTCGATACCGCATCCTCGTGACCGTTTTTTTAACCTACGTTGTGAGACTTCTTCAACTCGCATACTCAGCTTCTTTCTTACCTTCACCGTAAAGCCTTCAAAGTTGCTTCATGTAGATCTCCTTTCCAGATCCTCATGAAGAAAAGTTGTCTTCACATCCATCTATTCTATCTCAAAAACTGGAATGCAAGAAAGTTAGTCACATAAAAGTAATCTAACAGAAGTAACCTTGGCAACAGTGAGGAAAATATCACCAAAATCAATTCCTGCGCACCGAACAACCTTTCGCTACCAACCGAGCTTTACATTTCTCTACCTTGCCTTCTACATTCATCTTCTTCTCAAAACACCCATTTGTTCAATGGCTTCCTTCCACCGGAAACTCCACCAAATCCCATGCATCATTTTTGTGCAAGGATGCCATTTCATCAACCACGTGTCTCCTCCTTCCCCCCAGTGCTTTCCATCCCTCTCGACCCATCGCTCCCCACCCACCTGGGTTCATCATCGCTAGAGTTAAGGCAAACCCCAATGGGTAAAGCAGATGGACTATACCTTCGGTTGCCTTCTTTCTCGAACCCATCTTCAAAGATGGAGTTTGTGTCTCTTTTCATCTTCCTATTCTTCTTCTCGTTGTAGAGTCCTATTCATCCTCCTTTAGCTCAAAATCTTATCTTCAAAGTTCTCAGGACTTCATGTTTAACAACATCTTTCACTTCTCTAAACACCACATCCTTGCCCCTCGTACACAACCTTTTCCTTGTTTCTCGGTTCCAAAGTCAGAATTCAAACCATCCTTATACCCAATAAAGATGCACTTTTCGTATTTATTATCCAACTTGGTCCTTTTTATCCTTTTGGAACATGTACATATGCATTCACATCCAAATACCCTTAGATGAAAGAGAGGGTTTTCACTACCGATACCTCATGGGGTCTTATCCTCCAACGCCGATGAAGGCATCTGTTAACTAAGTAACATGCAAACAATCGCTCGCCGTAATTCTTGTCTCAACTCCGGCATCGGCATGCTTTCTGCTTCATCGTGTTGTTCTCGTTCATTCTTTCAACTCCATTTTGTCGAGGTGTATGAGTATTCTTCTGCCGTACATACCGTTAATTTCCTCATTAACTCTTCAAATTCCTTCTTAACTCTCACCGAATATTCATCCTCAACTTCCTTTATCTTCTTCTCTCGTCTAGTTTTCCACTAGAGCCTTAACCCTTAAATTTGTCAAAGACTTAGATTTCTTCCTCAAGAACATATCCATGTATTCCTTGAGAAGTCATCTATGAATGAAAGATAAGACACAGATTTTCCCGTTGATGAACCCATAGCTCAAACACATCACCGTGCACAAGTTCTAATATCTTGTTTGCCCTCTTAGCACGCAGAAGGAAAACTCGTTCCGATTCGTCTCTATATACACAATGTTCACAAATCGAAATCCGTAGAACAATTAGACATACCTTCTACCATACCAGCTTCGTGCGTATCTCGAAGGCCCTCTCTCCAATATGTCCAAGCCTTTTATGCCATAACATGGTCTTTTCTCCAGAGACAGCCTAGGCTTTCCACTCCACTTTCAGGAACCATAGAACCACACACCCATCACGTCACGACTAGCTGTAGAGTTCCACCGAACTCTCCATTAGTACCAAAGGCTCCCCCTAACCATCTGCAGAATCTTTCTCGAACACTCGTTTTTACACCCGCATCATCCATCTTAACATGCAACTCAAATTTCTAGCCAACGTAGGAATATGCGTACGACCAAAGAAGTGTTCTAATCCTTCCACCTTGGCAACAAATTTCCTGACCTTTCCACGTCCGATGACCTCCGGCCCTCCTATCATCCTCAGTAATATACCATCACCCATCATATTTCTCTCTATACTGCAGTAACCACTCTCATGGGGAGTGAAGGCTTAAAGATGACCGAGTCAACTCAACCATGACTCACATCTACATGTGTATTTGAAGAAGAAGCCAACACACATCCCCACCTTCATCCGAGGTGGTTTTTGCCTCTCGGCAGTATGACCCCATCGATCCCTTTCCTTTCTCGTGAGCTTTAGACCGCATTCCTTTTTGTAGTGCCCTTCCTTTCCTTATTTCCGCGACACCTTTACAAACTTTCCGAAGAGACGAGACTTCCCTCTAGACTTAGATCTCCTACCCGAAACCTTTTTTCTTGTTTTCGTTCGGGACCTTCCTCGGGGGACAGAGACAAGGCATCTCCATTCCGACCTCCATATTTCTCCGTCTCATTTCCTCCGACAAGGCCGAGACAATGTCACTAAAATTCAAGGTAGTTGTATTTGCCACTATTATTGCAACAACCAGATCGTCCCCACGAGTCCGGTAGACAACAAACCGCGTAATTATCTTCATCCCGAGATTTTAATATCAACAGAAGATGTACCGACTTACCAAAGTATTGAAGGCGTTCTTTCCGATGTTTCGTCACCGAGTTCTCATCCTTCATCCTCAAAGTTATACAGATTTTTCCGCAGTGAACAACTTATTCACCAGACTTAGATTGGTACAAAGTCCCAAGTTTTTTCTTCCACAAATTCTTCGCCGTAGCTTCCCGTATACATTCAACAATACCGAATCTAACACACACAACCGTATTGTGCTCTTAGCCTTCCGATCCAGCTTCTTCCTAGCCTTCATCTCGATATTGTCATGGTTTTAGCACTGGGATCTACCACGATCCACCCATCTTTATCCACCGCCGTATCCTCCATCTTGAGCTTCCACAACTCAAAACTCGACCACAACTTCGATCTCTATCTTTCCGCTCGCTGTCATATTCTTTTCACCGTAAGAATCGATCCCCGCGTTATATCTCCCACCGCACAAAGGTCTACCACAGTCTTATAAAACCTCAACAACAAAGGCGTCTCTTGAAGCTTCTAAACAGTTTCGATACCAAATTTAGGTTTTAACCCTAAACATAAATTATCTCACATACGAATCTTATAACAAAATAAACAATAGCTTATATATAAAACATAAAACAGATAAACGATGTAAGAGATTTTTCCCCCCGGGATCCCAAATCGCATTTACCTGTACTTGATTTTTCATTATATTCCTTTAGTGTTACAAATACATATATACATGCCGGAGCACACAACCCCAATCCATTAACCCTCGGATTAGAACATAACCGTAGTTCCCCGATTCTGGACGCAAAATACTGTACGAAACCATCGAACCTCAAAACCATGTGCAAAACCATGCACAAAACCATGGATTATATCACTCAAACAGAATTAAGGAACCAAATTTTCGCTTATGCGCTTCTCGTATCCTAGCATGGGGGCTACCGCCTCCGTGATCTCCATTGCACCCAACAAGAAAGGGGGCTATCGCCCTCTTACCCCCGCGTGCTTACCGTGAAAGAATATAACACACACCAACAATCTTAAAGAGGGGAAAATGGATTGCCGTGATCTCTAGAATACCACCTTGAGATAAACCCACAAAACCGATCAAAGGTTAGGGCTAGCTAAGTTAATGGCCAACCGAATCAAAGCCCTTGAAATTAACATGGTAAATTCCTTGGATGAGAAAGAAGGATCGTCGATCCCACCGTTGAGGAGAAGTTTCAAAACTTCTTGGTACTCTCGATATCCTTTATAAAAGCCACCAACCTCAATGCTCCACCTAAACTGCTGAAGACCAAGGCCGTATTCCTAAAACTAAGAGCTTAATCTGTTGTATTTTGAATGAAAAAACTTATATTGAAAAACTAAATGGCTTCATTTGCTTAAATTTTTTCCGTAAATCGGTTTAGAGGATTAAGCAAGAATTCCACAGAGAGTGTGGAGGCCACCCGAGCCGGAAGGCAACTACAAAAAATACTCGTGTTGGTTAACATCGCTCCACACCTTCAACGACATTCATAAGATGACACTTCGGCCACAAATGCCAAATTTTTGGGTTACAAAAGAAAGCTCCTCCTTACCTCTACAACCCATCACTATTGAAGGTCCCTTTATACAATGGGGCTTAGGATTTCATAGGAGAACCACCCAAACCTTCTTCGCACAACACAAAATGGATCGTAACAAATGGCGTACTACCATTTATGGATAGAGGCCACACCTACTAGGAATGCCACAGATTTAGTCATCATTAGGTTCGTGATGTCATACCTTCGCTTTGGCCGCCCAAGAAAATAATCACCGATAATGCTGATCCAAGAAAATGGTTAATTTTTGTCACAGTGTATCAAATAGTACTTGGTCATTCAACCGATTATTACCCATACAAAATGGCTTAGACTAATCAACGAACAAGAGCCTGGTGATCATCATCAAAAACTGCTAGAAGAGAACAAAAAGTCATGGCAGAACAAGCGGTTAAAGTATTGCCTTGTGGGCCGACAGCTTACAACAAAGAAGTCCACTTCGGCATGTCACCTACTGCCTGCTGTAAAATTTCTTTGTCTATGCATGCTGTGGCTAAAGAGCCTCTTACCAAACTTTGGGGTACCGGTGATTGTTTGGTCCAAGAGATTCAAACAAAGAAGACAAGAGTGGTGAGAAGGATAAACCAAACAATTCATATCTCCAACAAACAAGGAAGAGGTTTACAACATAGTGCTGAAGGTTCAGAAAATATAAAGAAATTGTTTGAAAAAGAACCAAAGTTGGCCGATTTCAAAATTGGGGATAAAACAAGTGACCCAAGAAGAGAGGATAAAGGAAAACATTGCCAAGTTCGACATCATGGCAAGGTCCACACATCATCTGTGCCACTATGGTCTAATGCCTTCTTCCTATAGGAATTAGATGGCAATGTTGCTTTTTTGGGGTCTTGTCAATGGCAGGATGCTCAAACACTACTTTTCTCGATTTTCACTCAGCTTCTCATTTCCATTGTACATACCATTGCTACAGCTTTTTTTTTTTTTCAAGAAAAGAGAAAATGCTTCCAAAAAAATGAGAGAAAAGAGAGGTTCGTACATGCTCAAAACATGAACCCTTGGGGGCAAAGGATTGGCTCTAATATGATCAAAATTGAGCTGTGCAAGAAGCAACGTGGCTAGTCCTAACATGCTCAAAACTGGACCAAAGAAAGAAGAAAGCAAGAATCAGCTCTAACATGCTCAAAACCGCAGCTAAAATGAAGAAGAAAGTGACTCTAACAAGCTCAAAACTTGAGTCACAAAGAAAGAAAGATATTTCCAAGCTTGAGATTTCGGGGCGCTCGGCAGCTTGTTTTCGCTCGGCACCGTCTATGTGCAACTATCTTTATGCCTTGGATCAACAACAAGCTAGACCGTTTAATCCTAGTTTGACTATTTTTTTAAATTTCTACCGTAGAATGTAGAGAAGAAAGCCGATGGACAAATTTAAACTTTAGATATTAGATTAGGTAGAGAAATACATGAGACCAACAATCTAATCTCGGTCTCATGGAGCAATAAGGTTATATTTAGAATAGGTTTATTTTTTGTTATAAAATAAATGATGTAAAGGGTCCGATGGTTCAATGCACCAGAAGAAAAAAATGCTAGGATCAGAGGGATGGTGGTGTAGATTGTTTGGGAATATTTTCGTCGATTTATCATGTTTGTGGCAACGCAAAACCAAAGAAGAAAGGTGGCCCAAGTAGCAGTATCCGGCCTACACCAAAGATCATTTTCTCAATTCTTGACCTTCAAGAAGAAGCCATCCCCATGTGGAGCCACCATAGCCCTTGCAAATTTTCCATGCTGCCACAAAGGATTGTTTCATGAGCTTTCAAGGAATGCATTTCTGAAAACACATCATCCTGGAAGCCTTTTATGTTCCCTCGATTTTACCATTTCTTAACGTTCTTGAGTCTATGAGCCTCACTGATGATAAAATCGTGTTCTCAAAGGCCTTTACTTGCCCCCCCCTTGAATTCTCGCAACTCTCCATTTGCCCCTTTTTCCCATGTGAAAAGTCCCCTTCATTCCCCAAATTTTCCCTTTAGTTCTCCTCTAAATTCCCTCAAAATCCCCTTTAAATTCTTCCTTACCCTTGCTCTTGGCCATTTTCCCTTTTTATCCCCCTATCGTTACCTTTTCCTAGCTTTGAAAACATAAAAATGGCCAAAAACCCACTTTACTACCCTATACTAAGTGCCTAGCCCTTCGCCGCAAGCCCCTAAACCACTTCCACATATCTCCAGCCTGCGCACTCGGTCGCTTAATGCCTTGGGTGCGCAAGCCGCAATCTCAACCACAAACGGGCGCATTCCTTTGTAACATCAAAAACTCGATGCGATTGGTTTATTCTATAATTCCTTCGTCGTGTTCTCCACCGTTGATCTACCACGAGATCGACCCGCCCGCACTAATCGCAAATCCTTTCAAATCACAACAGTTATGTTAAGTCCTCTGACCACCATTGCTAATGTTTGCGGCGATTGATGCAACTTGACTCCGATCATTGCAATCGCACTCCTCCCATCGTTCCAACCCCCGATTGACCCGATCGGGAATTCTCCTCCCATCACTCCGACCGCTTCCTCCTATCGCTCGATTGATCGCACGTTCATTCTTCCGATTGCGATTGCGATTACCTTCATCCCGATCTCCGATGCGATTGACCCCGGCCCACCATACCTTACCTTCGCACATTCATAAATAAAGGGTTTTCCCTTTGTAAAGTGGAAAATTGTTGTATTTTGTTTTTACAAAGGTTTTTCTCCCAATCACAATCACAAACTCCAATGCGATCACAACTTTGTAATGTGTCATTCTTTTCGTTCCGCTCCGATCCTGCGATTGCGATTTCTATATGGGTCCCACCGTACGATCATTCCCATCGCATTTCCATTGCATTCTTTGCATTTCCTTTGCATTTCCACCAAAGCATAAAGTTTCGCATTTTACATTAAAATCTAATGTTTTTATATTCAATCCGCCAATGTTCATAAACCATCCTGCTTATTGCATCTCCGCCTGCCGTATCTCCGCCATCACCATGATCACCGTCCATGCACATTTCTCCACCAAACCCTATTATTCATCAAGCCCACCATTTCACCGCATTATTCACCAATTTTCACTTGAAACCACCATCGCCGCGCTATCACTTCCTCCGTCCTCCATATCCATCCATCCTCCCATGCATTGGTTTTCCTAATGCATTTTGCGTGTTTTGTGGTGCGGCGTTAACGCCACCATGATTCATGTATTGTTGTTACAACAACGCAGCTCAAAGAAACAGCAGTATTCACAGCCCGAGAGCACAGAAAGGGCCATTTTTGGAGTGAAATCATGGTGAAAGGTCCAAAAGGGAAGGCTTGTCAAGACTTTCATTAAAGGAATAGAGTTTAAACTTCAGACAATCCTCCCCCGGAGCACAGAAGGCTAGATTCTACACTTCAAAGGCTAATTGCCATAATGGAATCAAACTATCAAGGTTTCACATCAACATTGTTCCAAAAGGGACAAAATGCCCATACCTGCTTATTCCATGCCGTGTTCCGTAGAAGATCACGGACCACAAATTTCAAGCTACTAGAGCATTTGCTACGCATGGCTTTATCAATCGTCATTTATTCACTCTTTGTTTATGCAACCAAAAGTACTACGCAGTTCTCACAACCAAAGCACACTGTGACCATACCGTAGCAATGGCTTATGAAGATCATTTTTTCATCCAAGACACGAAGATGAATGCACACATATTTAAAACAGAATGTGCTTCTGTTCTCTTTTTTTTTTCCGAGTTTTAATTTTTCATTTAGCCCCTTTCTGGCCTACCTCCCCGCCTATCTTCCTATAAACCCAGAGAAAAACGCAATAAAGGTTGTTGACTTGATACCAAGAGAACGCAAGTTGTTTCTCTTGAGACAAGTTCTCTCGTGTAAGATTATAAGACGGACGAGGAAGTTATTTTGTGATGAATATTCAAGCTGCTTAGCCTCACACATGATTGGTGTTGTCAAGCACATGACAAGCACATTTCTTTGAATCCCGATCTAAAGCTACGCCATGATGTTTTTCTGCCTCCGTGTTTTATTTCATTCCATTCTATTTCTTCTTGCTTGTGACCCAACCGGCATAGGATTCTTCCTTGTTAGGCACCCTATGCTCGCTCTCCCTTGCCTTAATGTTTTCTAATAAATGTGTTATCTAAGAATTAGTCAGTTTAATTTAACCAAAGGTAGTGATGTTATTGCCTTCTAGTCAAGTGTATGAATTCGTATTTAACTGCTTAGATGTTTCGTTAGAATTTAATTGGATGAATTGAGAACACCGGGAGATTAGACTTTATCTTCTGGCCTCACTAGTATCTTTTTCACTTCAAATCAAACCTTTCAAGTTCCCCCGAAGCTGCTCTTTTCCATTCTTCGAGAGTTGCCTCCCGAGCATGTCCACACAGTTCGGGAGTTAAATGACCTCCGACTCGATCTACAGACAAAGTGGTCTCCCTCTTTCCTTCACCTTCTTTCCTTATTGTTTCATTCCACCATCATATTTTAGGATCCAATGCTTTGTATGACTAGCCCAACCGAAAGCTCGCATGTTGAACAATAAGTAAACCCTTTCCCCGACTCCATTTCCCAAATGGTCTTGATGTCCTCCGATTTACCTCTTTGCTTCAGAATCATATTTGCTCATCCTTGTTTTGTACCTAACTCCTTCCTTCATGGTTCCCAACAAACCAAAACTCAAAATTAAACAAACAAACCTTTCGTGCCTATAACCATCCCAACATTCAACATTTAAAACTTCAAAGAACATACCTTGACAATCACAGAGATCCTTTCCAACTCACAGCCAGATCTTGTGGTCTCTGGGGTGGTTTGATGGTGTCTTCATCTTTTCGTGTATTGCTAGCCTTTCCAAAACATGGGAACCCCAACACTATCCAACATGAAGCATTCCTCACCATCTTCGATCTTCGTGTCTCCTTGGTGAATGCCTCCATTAATGAGACATCAATGTTAAGAGTAGACCGTATAGATGGAAAACTTTTTCTCGCTCACAAATGTTAAATCACCGCTTTATTAGTTTCCTTCGAACAGATAGGGTGTGTGCTCTCATCATGTGATGCTAACCTTTCCTCCCTAATCTCTCTTCCATCTCTAATGTTTCACAATCATGTCGTTCATTGATTGTGCCTTGACCTCCATATGAGATCCCGGGAATTTTCAATGACACAAGAATCCCTCTTGTTGGAGCAAGTGCTCCATCTACCTTCATGAGGTAAGCTTATATAAAGCCTAGATATGGCAGTGCTGCTGCTCTCTATCCTCTTCTTCTTCAATATGAATGAGTCACCTTCTCAATAAGAGGATCCTCTTTTTGGAAAAGGGATCTTCATGCCCTCTTGTTCAAGATCATGTGACAGAGATTTCTTGCCTTCAGTGCCATTATGCAAGATGTGGCCCACGCTTTTCCGGGCGGATTTGAGTTTATAGGTTCCTCCATCATATGCAAAGGTTTTGTTTGTTTTGGCTTGTTTGCTTCTACCAATGATGTTTTAGAATGTTTTCCAACAAACCTTTCCACTAATCTCGTTAGTGAACTTGCATAGAAATGATGCATTTCAATGAAAATATGCTTACAAAATTGTCGTCCATCTCTCTAATTAAACAACAAAGTGTAGCTCCTCCACCTAAGCTCTAATCGAATATGTTACATCCACGCCTGAGAAAATCTATTTATGTTTGTGTTACTTCTGTTCTCTCCCACTCGTATATTGCAAACTATTGGAAAGTGATATGATCTCTAAACTTCTCGCCTGAGACTCATATTCTCTGCAGATGGGAGCCCCGCTGCTGAGCTTCCTCCCATGCAGCATTTCTTATTCTTTCATCTCCTATTAGTAGACAGGTATATGACTCACCCACATCAAAAGTAGATAGAAAATCTATTCATGTCATGTTACTTGCCTTTCCACTTGATATTGAAAACTCTTGAAAGTGATGCTGATGATCTTCAAAATTCTTAGTCGTATATTCTGTGTTGTTCTTTATGCAGATATTCACCAAGAGCTTCCTCCTAGGCATTTCTTATTCTTCATCTCCCATATAGTAGATATGGGCATATGATCATACAGGGAACCCAAGGAGGCCAGTTTTGATGCCTGCCACCAAAGAACATATTTGTTTTAGATCCAACCCTTTATTTCTCCTCCCCGTCCCGGAGATCCCCCCCCCTCGATATTCTCGCACGCCTCGTTGAAAGAGAAGCTTTGAGAGCTCCTCCCTCTCTCTTCCTCCAAATAACGGGTCTTTTTGTTTTTTTTATATCTCGCTCTTTCATGGAAGATTCTACCTTGCGTGTATATATTATTAATGTATATTACTAGCGAAGATTATGCTTCCATACCACCTAATAGTCCCAAATGGACTGTCATATCTATATCATAATTATTGAAAATAGTGTTGTAAATTAATTCTATAAATATGGAAATCACGAGATATATACCTATGTACATACTAGCAATTAATACACACACAGGCATGAATCATATACAATAAGTAATAAGTTCATAAGTAAATTACTCACAATGCGCTTGCCTACAATACAAAATATTATTACAATGAATATATTATACACACAATTAGAAGAGATGATAATGATGTGGTACACATATAGTTCTTAATATACCTAAATACATAGATTCATACCATCACTTTTCAAGACAACTTCCGTATTGTTTGTATGCACACAATGTGCTAACAAGTCACAGCTTTGTGGCGAAAGACATGTCACAGAATAGAATGAGAAGATATGATCAAGCTGAAAGTAGAACGATATCCCTTTCTCCAACAGCATCTTTGGGATGAAAGAGTGGCTCATCCATTAAAGAAATTCTCCTTCTCAAAACAATAACCGCAACGTTACCTTCGCAACTTCCTTCCTAAATAACGTACATCAAGACCGAAATCGTGTTGTAGGAGATGAAGCATTACTTGGCTCAACAAATGCAGAACAAGTTTTACATATTTACAGCCTTCAACGGACAAGAAATTATTGTTTCAAACTACTCAATAATAAGGTATAAAGGATAACATCAAATTAGCTGCCTTGCAGTTGCCTACATACATAGTGGCGCCCCTCCTGTTACCTCAATGAATGACCATGTTTATTTATCTAAAAAATCGATTTTAGGTTATATAAACAAATAAAGAGGGTTTGATTTTACCTTTAGGGCTAATAGCAGGAACAATTTTTGGGTCAGATGAGGCCAAATTCTTACAGTAGTTCAAGTTGGGGCAGTAGTAGGCAGTTCGAGATTTTGATGTCCAGATCAATGATCAAAAATTATGAGCCTAAGAGGCAAGAGTGTATGTATCTTCAAATCAATAAAGGACAAAAATTAAATAAAAGCTGGCATGTAGCATTTTACAATTAACAATTGAAATTAATTATCATTTTTTACCTGTTTTATAATATGGAATACATAATATTAATGAAATTTATAACACATGGAGAAAAAAGATTACTAAAATCTTATTATATATTCAACAAGCGAAATTGTTTTTCTCATAAAATCAAATGGATAAGCAATTAGAGGTGCTAAATTTTCTCATATCAACTTCAGGTCACCTACAAATGTAATATATAGATTAATCTAAATTATTAGAATATTTCTGTCTTTTATATTCGTTAAATTAATTAAAACCATGGAGCTAAAATCTAGGCAGCCAAACAACTTGCCTCTATATGCTAGGAAACTGATCCATTCACTTAATTTTCACTTTTTAGTGAATGAATCCTCTAGAACAAGTAAAAACATGCCAAATTTACATCATAGTCATCAAATTACATCATGGTAGGTTAATCATCACATGAAAAAGTAAAACTAGTCAAAACTGGGCGAATTTTTGAGCTGAAGAGTGAAAATGAAGAAAAATTTCTCTATGCGCCGTGCTCAAAAACTCAATGTGTCGCGCCACTTTGGAGGTAATTTTGAGGCACTTCCCAAAGTACAAATTGAGCTCATGATAGCTTGTTGGAAATCCCTAGATGTCTGCTATCCAACCCAAGTGGAATTTTTCAATTTGGATGTCATTTGCTCCTCCAAAACTGCAATCGCCCAAGACTGGTTCCTGCTGGTGCAAAAAGTGGCAGAAAGGCCATTTTTGGAGTGTTTTTGGCCCTTTAGGCAACCCAGAATTTGATGAAATGCTTCGGCCATTCCTGAACATACATAATATATCATGAAAAACCCAAAAATTCAAAGTTTTCCTCCATAAGATGTCCCAATCATAAGCGCGCGTCGGGCGGAAAAACCTGTTTTGCAACTAAAATTTTCAAAAATGACAAAATCTTCTCCAAATTTGCTGAAATTTGGAGTGAAGGTCTCCCATCATGTCTCATGCTCGGCCAAGGAAGCTTCGGCCAAGATTCGGAGTGGATCTGGCCTTTTCCGACGTTTCAGTGCTTTTCTCAACCTCGCCTTCAAGATCTTCATTTTCGCTCTGCAAACGTGTGTGCGGGCCCAATAGTGGTTTTTCATATGTCTGAGCATGTCTTTGTCCCTATTGGCCTTCGCCAATAGCTTCTCCAGATGAATGTTGACGTGCGTAAGGCAAGTCTCTCGCTCAATTGGTGTCATGTCACCTGGTCTCTTTTGGGCCAATTCACGGTCTTCACGGATTTGCCGCAACTCTATGAGTGTCTGCTGACCCTCCAGTTGTTTATTACGCTACTCCAAGTAATCTATAACCCACTGAGCTCTCTGCAACTTCACGGTCAAAGTATCAATCTCAGCCTTTTGTTCCTGGATGATTTCTTTTAGCTTTGAGCTAGGAGAGCTCGCATCAACATCGATCAAAATAAAATCAGTATCCTGGCCTCGCAAGGGGCCCTCATCGTGCATAGGCTTCTTGCCTCTGTCCTGTACCTGTGTTGATGTAGAAGGCGAGACCCCTTCCATGCCATGTGGAGATAGTACTCGCGCTGCTGATGAAGATAACGAGACCCCTTCCACCCCAACAGGAATAGTACTGGCTGTGGGCTGCCTGCGTAACACATTTCCGTCTCTCGATATGTCACACACCGGAGCACTGAGTAGCTCTGGCCTCGTGAACCTTGAACCGATGTGAAGGCTCTGCCTCATCATGAACAATCTCGGGAGGAGGCTCAGGGGCTGCAAAGAAGTCACGGGAAATGAACTCATCCCATGTGATGCCCTACAAACCAAGCTGATGTACCACAATGATTTTGGTGAGCGCATAATGATAAATGCTGTCATGTTGCTGCTCTAGAGTCTTCTTTTGCACGAGGGTAGTCATCCGCTCTATGTTTCGGCACATGAAGTATGGAATGTTCATCATTCGCACTCTCGTGAAATGCATCAAAAGTCTGATATGATATGCATAAAGGCGCGAGAATCTACCCTCGCAGCTGAAGTATCTAATGATGAGTTTCATTAATGGCGCATAGGACTCCTTCAGAAACCAGAATGGGAACACTCTGCTCAACTGCCTCAAATATACAGGTCTGATGTAAGGCTCATAATATGCTCTATCTAGCTGCTGTCTCTTATTCCACTCCTCACCAATGTTCGGTATCCTAGTCGCATCAGAAATGGTCCCTGGTGTCAAAGTGAAGTTCACTCCAGCAAGATTTACATGACCATTATGCAAATGTAGGACAAATAAGCGAACTAACTCTGGATGGTGTTGAATCTGAGATATCATCTCACAATACCGAAAACATGAATGTTGCTGAAAGCATGTCATTGCAAGCGGGCAGGCCTGCAATTGAGCCAAAGAAGTGGGCTCCTCCTTGACGTGCCTGCCACTCTTATGAGACCTCCTCGGTACATTTAGCTCTGCGGTTGAATCACTGTCCAGCTCATATCCCTGCTCATATGATGAATTTGTCTCTGACATGGTGCTGAAAGCAAGGTGTTTAACAAGTATGCGCTGATATATGTATGGTGAAAACAATAATTTGGTGTATGCTTTGATGCCAAATGTGTCACATATATGATAAGATGCTATGAAGAATGACACAATGGGAAAAGGACTGTCAAATGAGATTTAAGTGTGAGGACAGTCACTGTTTGGGGAATTTAGGGATTTGGGAATTTATAAGTAATGGGAATGGGTGATAGTGATTGGGGGTAGTTTAGGAACAAAATTTAATGAAATGGAAACATATAAGTGCAGTCAAAGACATAATGGGAGCCCTTGAATCTTGTGGAAATTACGATTTTATCAATGAAGGGAAATGGTGACAAGTGATAGGGTTTGGGGATTCCAAAACATTAGGACAAAGGGTAGAAGGGATATGGGACAATGGGTATAGGAGAAGGGATCGTGATATAATAGTGTGACAGTGATAGCAGTGACAACAATGATAACAATGAAAAGAGCACAAATGACAATAGAATGAGAGTTTAAGCACCAACGTTTCAAGTTTTAACCACCTATTTCAAACCCTAAGAGCAAATTTTGATAGGGATATAGGGTTACATTTTACCATTTCAATTCTTTGATGTCTTCGCCCCTAAACCACAGCACCATAGCTAAAACTCATTAAACAGGCTTTGATAAACTTACTTGATGAAATTTGAGCTGAAACAAATCGAATTTTCATAGCGCGGAAGTGATTTGGCCTTTGGGGCTCTGTGCGCCGCGCGCAATGGGTGCACCGCGCCCTTAGGAATTTGCACTGCGTCTTCCGGCTCTATGCACCGCGCCTATGCCCAATGCCCCGCGCGCAACTTAACACACAGTCAGCCTCTCTCAAAACACAGTTTGGTCTCTCAACTTCCAACTTCGACTTCTCCCTTAGATTTTCTGAATGCCTCTTGATGCAAATGAATAAATACCTTTGGGAAATATCTTGAAAAGAGATGGTTGTAATTTTTTCTTCTCAAAACCCATTTTGTAATGTTTTTTACCTTTGGCACTTTTTCATTTAATACAACTTCTGTCTTTTTGTTTCCTCATGACTTTCTGAGCTTCGAATGATGAAATTGGTTGATTTCTTGCAGGGATGTTGGAATTGATCCTTGGCAAAGGATGACCATAGTTTTCATGGTGAAGTACAACATGGTGGAAAGATACATTTTATTACAAAAATAAATTCGACAATTTCTTATTCAAAACAGAGTTTTGAACAAGAAATGTCCTTGAGCATGTTTGATGATAAAAATTTTGAACTGAAAACTTATGGAAAACCTCCTCATGGCCTGCGGGCATTATTTAACATCTTAGAAGACTAAACCCTAGAATTAGAAACTAAATGACTCTTTTTGACCAAAATGGCATATATTACTGCAAATGACTTGAAATGAACTTTGATGATTTTGGAAAAATTTTGACCAACCCAGCAGGTACAAACATGAGGGAAACAAGAAAAAACCAAACCCTTCCATCAGTCAATGGCATGCCCCTAACGGAATGCAGATGAATGAGCGGAATGAGACACCTAAACAATGAAATGCAATAAGAGAAATGATCTCTGACGGAGGGCTGTAAAGACCGACTCTAACATTGGCTCCAATGGGGATGGTAGCTCCTTGGAGGTGCCAAGAACAGCAGATCTTTGGGAGAGCAGACCAGTGCCTTCGTCCATTGGGCCATGGAATCCATTATTTTGACAAAACAACTCAAGAATTTTGACTCAATTTATTTGACTGAAACTTTAACTTAAACTGACTCAACTTTTAAAACAACAATGACTGAACCAAACCGACTAAACAGACTCAAACTAAAACTGAAATCTTTCTTCAGAATTATAGCCTTCACTTCGGGCCCTAGACTGAAGAAAAGACTACAGTGCACACTTACAATGAAATTGAAATACATGATATGTACAATGACCATGTGATCAGTAGAAAACATCTTAAAAATGGTACCGCTTGAGCAGCCGGCCATTGACCGGCCCTCCTGGACAGTCTTCGCCATTCATCTCCTTCAACAGAAAGGCATTCTGACCTCGATATGATGCAATCTTGAATGGACCTTTCCAGAGGTTTTCAAACTTACCGTGTTTACCTTTGTCCTCATTCCTAGCATCCCACTTCAGTACCACTTCCTCCAACTGGAATTTATCCGCCTTCGCTTTCCTGTCATAGATCTTTTTGATTCTCTCCTACAACTTAAATGTGTTCTGGAAGACCTCTTCTCTCGTTTGCTGCAAATGAATCATCTGATTTATCCTTCTCTGCATATGGCTTTCTTCACTACCAGCTTCCTGAAGAAGCTTGACCACCGGAACAGCAAGTGAAGTAGGAAAGACGGTATCTACTCCATAAACCAACTCGAAGGGAGACATACCAATTGACTTCTTTTGACTTACCCGATCAACCCATAACGCATTCACTAGCTTCTTATGCCAACACTTCTTATTGATGTCCAACAACTTTTTAATGATATTGACTAGAGACTTATTGGAAGATTCCGCCAAACCGTTACCTTGCGGATGATAGGCGGTTGAATGCCCCAAAATGATTTTATACTTTGCACAAAACTCAATCATCTTTCTTGATTTAAAAGCCGTTGCATTATCTGTGATCAATTTACTCGGGCAACCAAAACGAGACAAAATGTTGTTCTCAAGGAAAGAAATAATTACCGAATCGGTGGCTTGTCTTGTGGGAACTGCTTCGATCCATTTCGTAAAGTAATCGGTGGCTGTTAGAATCCATCTATGCTATCCTAAGGAAGGAGGATGGATTTCCCCAATGAAATCCAAACCCCACTGCTGGAAAGGGGCGCTTACCTCAATAGGTTTGAGTGGCAATGGCTGTAATTTCTGTCTTCCTTCGAAAATCTGGCACTCATGGCAACCTTTGACTATTTTATAGACATCAGCAAACAATGTCGACCAATAGTACCCTGCTCTCAAAATCTTATTGGCAGTTGTTTTCCAAAAATGATGACCCCCGCAGTCACCTTTGTGGAAATCTTCCATTACCTTCTTCGCTTCTTCCTCCACCAAAAAATTCAATAACACACCACCTGGATCCTTCCAATAAAGTGCAGAATTCAAAATACAAAATTTTGCAGCTTTCAGTTTCAATGTCCTACCTTTGTTTCTTGTCATGTCGGGCGGTGATGACAAATTTTGAAGAACATAGACGATATTTGAATACCATGGGGAAGCAACAAACATTTCCGATACCTGAAGTGGCGAATTATCCTCATCTTCATCAGACATAGCAACAATCATATTTATGTCTAATGCGTGCAAATTGGATTCAGCCATAAGCTTCGCCAGCCCCTATCCCTTGATAAGTTTCGTGGGCCTTATTTCCACATCATATTCCAGCAAAGCTACGATCCACTTACCACGTCTTCCTTCCAGATCAGTCTGTACTAAAACATCTTTCACGACAGCATTAGGAACATAAGATAAAATATGGGAATGCAAAATGTATACCCGGAAATCCTTCAATGCCTTTACCAGTGCCAGAGCTTGTTTCTCAATGATGTTGTATTTAAGGGCTGCGTCTCTAATAGTTCGATTGAAAAACGCTATGGGCTTCTCATGTCCATCTCTTTTCTGCATTAACACAGCTGCCATGGTATGTTCTGAAGCAAAGGAAAAAAAAATGAAATCTTGGGTGTAATCCGGGCTGATTAACACTAGAGTTGAAGATAGTGCCAACTTCACCAAATTAAATGACTTTACTGCATCTTCAGTCCACTTTACTTGGCTTTCCTTTTTCAGCATATTTGTTATTTCTCTCAAATGCTCAGCAAGGTTAGGGAAAAAACGATGCAAAAAGTTCATCTTACCATTAAAAGACTGAATCTCTTTCTTGTTCCTGGGAGGGTCAATTTGCTGGATTGCTTCAACACGTGCCGGATCGATTCGAATGCCATCTTTGGAAATAATGTGACCAAGTAATTTACCTTCATCCATGGTGAACAAGCTCTTTTTAGGATTAAGCGAGACACAATATTTTCTGCACTTCTGAAAAACAACTTTCAAGTGATACATATGCTCTTCATCTGAATTGGAAAACACCGTCAAATCATCAAGGTATATAACAAGGAAAACATCTTTTTCATTCGCAAAAGCCATGTCCATCGTCCGCTGGAAAGTTGCACCAGCATTCTTCAAACCAAATGGCATCTTGGCATAGTGAAACGTCCCCCACGGAGTGGTGAATGCTGTTTTGTCACGGTCGTCCTCATGAACCAAAATTTGGTTATATCCAGAATAACCGTCGAGTAGTGACATCCGAGATGCACCCACTACTCGCTGCAATATATGATCCATCTTAGGCAATGGATAATTGTCCTTCAATGACACCTTGTTCAGATTTCGGAAATCAATACACAATCTAATCTCACCTGTCTTTTTCCGCACTGGAACTAAATTGGAAATCCAATCAGAAAATCTGATAGGAACAATGATTCCTGCTTTGTACAACCTGTTTACCTCCTTCTCAATCGATGGCAGCAATTTTGGATTGATTCTTCTTAGATTTTGTCTAAAAGGCTTCTGATTAGGCTTAATTGGGATAGTATGCTGGATTATATTGGTGTCATACGTCTTTAAATATAAGTAATCCCAAGCGAAAGCATCATAAAATGAAGACAAAAAACTCACATATTTGGCCTTTACATCCGGTGGCAATGATTTGGATAACTTTACCATTTTGGGGTTTTTAGCTGTCCCAATATTTACATCCTCAACTCCTTTTTTAGTCGGTCGTAAAGTTGGTTTCTTGGCCACATCATCCTGATCGAAGAGCTCTTCTAAAGGTATCAAACCTTTAGGAATAATGTTATCTTTCAGCTGTAACACTTCCATTTGATTAACTTGAACATCATCACCATCATCAAATTCTACATCAATTGAGGTATCTTTGAACTTACCTTTATTCTGCAGAAAATCATTAATCTCATCATCATCTTGGAAAACTTGCCAACATCTTTGATTATCTGGGACAGTAGGATGGTGCTTCACATGGATTTCGAACTTATTACTTGAATTCATTGGGATCTTCAAGTTACTTGCTGCCTTAGCAAGTGCATCTGCAATTCCATTTTGAATGCGAGGAATACAAGTCAAGGTATAATATGAAAACTGCTTCAAAATATCAAGGACAACGTTCCGATAAGCACGCATCCAGGGATGTTTCATTTGATATTCACCCTGTACCTGCTTAATCACCAATTCAGAGTCACCATAGACTGCAATTCTTTTAGCATTCAACTTTCTAAGAATCTTTAGGCCAGCAATCAGAGCTTCATACTCAACCTCATTGTTCGAACAATCAAACGCTAATTTGTAAGAACATACCCGTACATTGCTCAGTACCTTGTTAGGAGTGGAAAAAGGACTGTGTACCCAAATACCAATCCCAACACCATCATTTCCCACTACACCATCGAAATCCATGGTCCATAGACCCTCTTCATCATCCTCTAAGTGCTGAAATTGTGCTAGCTCTATTTTTTCTGCTTGCTGCCCACTATCTTTAGCTGATTGCTCAACTGTGCTTTCCGGTAGCTGCCTTTCCTTCTGTAAAACTTCTCTGAAATTCTCAGTAATCTCTGGGATATCTTCTGCTTGAACTAACTGACTATCTACATCATTGAAACTATCAGCAAACAAAACAAAAGACTCTAGATCTGTATGTACATAATTAATCAGATGATTAACCGGTTTCTCCTTGGTTGTAATCATATACTTCATTTTTTGTTCCCGGTACAACTTTCTCATTTTGCCAAACTTGAGAATCATCGCATAGGAGAAATCTAATTGTAATGTCCCTTTCAAATTTGCTCCCCAAGATCTGGAAAGCAACATACCAAATCTCGGAGGAATGTCTGCTACAACAACGTCCATCAAAACATTCTTTGTAGGGATCTGATCCAAACTTACAACCAAGTCTTTAATGAGCCCAATACATCTCACCCTCCTAGAATCAAATGAATAAAGATCATGGTACTTCCTGGTAATGTCTAAACCCAACTTCTCCATGATTTCTTTTGGCATAAGGTTATGGGAAGCACCAGAATCGAACATGGCATTATGCAACACAAACTCATGCAATCGAAGACTGATATAAAATGGAGGTACTTCGCTGTCCGGAGACTCACCATCTAAAGCTGGTCCAAATATCAGTTCTGGTTGATCATCTTCAATATTCACCATATCAGACATGGGATCGAAATTCAAAATTCTAGAAACTTGACCTTTATAACTGCTGTTCCTCATTAGTTCAGTCAAGGGAATGGATACCTTTAATTTTGAAATTTCGTTCTCCAAACTAAAGGCTGAAGTATTTTCAATCTCTTTGGCTGGAACATATTTCTTTTCAACCTTCTCTCTCGATTTAATTGGCTGATTTGATTTTTCTGCTGATGATGACTTAGTGGCAGCGGGATCAACTATCTCTTTTGCTTTCTTTTGGGCAACAGGTGAATCGTTTTTAGGCGCTGAAACTTCTTTCCTCTTCTGAATTGGATTAACTGGTACATCTCTATTTCTAAGAGAATATTGCTTCTGCTGAGCTAAAAATGCATTCATGTATCCTCTCTGATACTCATCCGACTCCTCCTCAAGGGCTGCATCATTAGCCAAGATAAAATCCTCATCTCTTTGTACTGCTGAACTTTCTGCATACTCTTCATCTTCAGTGATATAAATGGGCAAATCATCAGGAGTAAAGAAATGATTTTCCTCCCCCACTACATCATCTTCATCATCTGAATCCTGACCAACAAAATTCTGCTGAAGAGGTGTCTTTACTTGCTGCTGGACTGCTAGTTCTTGTGCTCGCTGTTCTCGTTGCTTAATCCTGAATTGGGGCTGCTGCTGACCACGGAAGTTGGGATTTCGAACTTGTGGTTCGGGCTTATCAAGAGTGAACCTTTCAAACATTTTTTCCACTTTGCGAAGTATCTGATCTGTAGATGTAGAATCTTCTTCTTTTATCACAACTTTCTTCTCTGCTTTCAGTCTAGCTCTCTTATCATTCAAGTTTTCCTCAACACTTACGGCAATCTTCTGCATGTCCTCTAAAGTAGGCGGATCTCTATCTCGTAATGAATAGGCCATCTCCGGATCAAAACCATCCGGGAATTTTAACAAAGCTGATTTCTTAGAAGGCCTCAAGTCATCAGGAATTGCATTATAAACCGCATTAAATCTGATAATATAGTCTTGGACGAACTCACCAGGATTGCGCTTGATCTTAGTATACTCAGAAGTGATTTGAAGCAGATCTTTCTTCATCTCCCACCGATCTAGAAACTGTCTTTGAAGCTCTTCTAATGTATTAATACTTCTGGGCTGTAAAGCTCTGAGCCATTTGCATACCTCACCTCCAAATGTCTGGACAAACAATCTCATGGAGAAATTATCTTCATAAATTTCATGCAGGTCCAAAAAGTCTATCATTCTATCAATATGCTGCTGAGCGGGCACACTTTGAGGAGTACCATCAAACAAAGGAATTTTACTCTGATAATCAAAGGGCATGGGATCCAAATTCGCTGGCAAAACAAGAGGTGCGAATCTAGCAGCCATGGCTCTTGGTGGATTTATGATCTGTCTTGGAGAAACGGGTGAAGTAGGAGCAGTAGGTGCGCGAGGTGTATGTGGTGGGGATGGAGGAGGAACTACTGATGATTGTTGATCAGATATCGATGGTTGCACGGGAATGGTAGGAATAAAAGAAGGCTCAGTGTGAACTTGTGAATTAGAAGTAACTGCTGATGGAACAAGAGTTTCAGAAGAAGATTCGATAAACTCAGGAATATTCGTTGCCACAATAGAGTTTTGAAGGTTCAGAATGTCATTATCAATAGATCTATTAGCTTGTTGAACCTTAAGATACTTGATGAACTCAGGATTTATGATGGTAGAACCAGTAGCACTTTCAGATTTAGTTCCAAACAAGGACAACTCGAACTGATCATCAAACTCAATATCTTCAAGAAACTCAAATACAGTCGGGCATGAATGAGATTTCAACAAAGGGATCACGGGACTTTCACGACGGAGGATTCTTGAAATCAGATTGGGATTCTCATACACTGGAGGTGGATCAGGATCGGGATTTGATCTAGTATGTCTTCTGGAAGCCAATGTGTTGATCTATTAAAAAATCAAAGGACAAAACGATCTATTTCAGCCTATCAAATTCTAGACTCAATCACCCAAAAGTCTAGAATGATGTAATATACTGGGGTAATTCACAAGGCAAATGTCACATTCACAAGCTAAACTGGAGATCGACTGAAGCAGCGTTTATCTACTTCTGCTGATGCAAAGCAAAAGCGTTTCGAAAGCTACCTGGCATGACTTCAGACTCCGTCTATAACTTATGAAAAAAATAACATCAACAAGAAAACCATTTTCTCCCCAGTATGGCCGCCACTATTTTAGTACCTAGATCTACCTAAGGCTGAAATAAGGCAGAAAAAGGACAACACCAAACCACGCTCAGCCTCGTAGCTAGCCCTACGAGGACAAGAGAGGGCTCTCTCCAGGTCAATCTCAATGAAAATATTCAAAGGGGTTTGAGATGACTAAAAAAAAACCTGATCTTAGGCTAGATAAACAAATAGGAGGGTTTGATTTGATTTTTTAGGGGTTTTTGTTGGAAAAAGGGAAAAACAATTTTGGGCTTGGGGATGAGGCCAAATTCTTGCGGAGTTCAAGTTGGGGCAGGGTAGGCAATGAATTTGATGTCTTAGATTTAATGAATGGATAGAAAAGACTGCTGAGGAGCTGAAGAGGGCAAGAGAGTGCAAGGATCCTCTTCAAGCTGACGAAAAACATATAAAACTAAACAAAAGTCTAAGGCAGAGCACCAGCAAATCAATGAATTCTACCTCAATTACTCATTTTTTTAATTCAGAAGCAAAGAGAAGGGAAATGGCATACATATAAAATTAATGAAACTTACAATAACATGAGAAGAACATCATCAAAACTCAGAAGCCACAAGTATCACAACAAGTGCTGCAAAAATCTGGTCTTTCCTTTGCCAAAAACTGAAAAATGGATGTACAATGAGGTGCCAAACTTTTCCCAAGTATCCAACCCTGAAAATGTCTCAGAAAATACAATATATAGACCATCTTAACCCATTCCCATTCCTCTAGGGGTCAAGCTCATCCTTCTAGGAGCTGTTTCAACCAATTCTAAACATGGAGCTAAAATCTAGGCAGCCAAACAACTTGCCTCTATATGCTAGGAAACTGATCCATTCACTTAATTTTCACTTTTTAGTGAATGAATCCTCTAGAAAAAGTAAAAACATGCCAAATTTACATCATAGTCCTCAAATTACATCATGGTAGGTCAATCATCACATGAAAAAGCAAAACTAGACAAAACTGGGCGAATTTCTGAGCTGAAGAGTGAAAATGAGGCGAAATTTCTCTATGCGCCGCGCTCAATTTCTCTATGCGTCGCGCCACTTTGGAGGTGATTTTGAGGCACTTCCTGAAGTCCAAATTGAGCTCATGATAGCTATTTGGAAAGCCCTGGATGTCTTCTATCCAACCCAAGTGGAATTTTTCAATTTGGATGTCAGTTTCCCCTCCAAAACTGCACTCTCCCAAGACTGGTTCCTGCTGGTGCAAAAAGTGGCAGAAAGGCCATTTTCAAGGTGTTTTTGGCCCTTTAGGCAACCCAAAATTTGATGAAATGCTTCGACCATTCCTGAACATACATAATATATCATGAAAAACCCAAAAATGCAAAGTCTTCCTCCAGAAGATGTCCCAAACGTAAGCGCGCGTCGGGTGGTGCGACGCGTCGGGCGGAAAAACCTGTTTTGCAACCAAAATTTTTCAAAATGACAAAATATTCTCCAAATTTGCTGAAATTTGGAGTGAAGGTCTCCCATCATGTCTCATGCTCAGCCAAGATTTAGAGCGGATCCGGCCTTTTCCGACGTTTCAGTGCTTTTCTCAGCCTCGCCTTCAGGATCTTCATTTTTGCTCTGCAAACGTGTGTGCGGGACCAATAGTGGTTTTTCATATTTCTGAGCATGTCTTTGTCCCTATTGGCCTTCGCCAAGAGCTTCTCCAGATGAATTTTGACGTGCGTAAGGCAAGTCTCTCGCTCAAATGGTGTCATGTCACCTGGTCTCTTCCGAGCCAATTCACGGTCTTCACAGATTTGACGCAACTCTATAAGTGTGTGCTGATCCTCTAGTTGTTTATTACGCTGCTCCAAGTAATCTATAACCCACTGAGCTCTCTGTAACTTCACCGTCAAAGTATCAATCTCAGCCTTTTGTTCTTGGATGATTTCCTTCAGCTTTGAGCTAGGAGAGCTCGCATCAACATCGATCAAAATAAAATCAGTATCTTGGCCCCCCGAGGGGCCCTCATCATGCATAGGCTTCTTGCCTTTGTCCTGTACCCATGCTGATGTAGAAGGAAAGACCCCTTCCACGCCATGTGGAGATAGTACTCACGCTGCTGATGAAGATAACGAGACCCCTTCCACCCCTGGTGGAGATAGTACTCGTCGTGCTGCTGCAAATAAGGCTCTGTGGCCTCTCTGATATGTCACACACACTGGAGCACTGATAGGCTCAATCTTAGGAACCTCAAATTGATGTGAAGGCTCTGTCTCATCATGAACAATCTCGGGAGGAGGCTGGGGGGCTACAAAGAAGTCACGAAAAATGAACTCATCCCATGTGATGCCCTGCAAACCAAGCTGATGTACCACAATGATTTTGATGAGCACATAATGATAAATGCTGTTATGTTGCTGCTCTGGAGTCTTATTCTACACGAGGGTAGTCATCCGCTCTATGTTTCGGCACATGAAGTATGGAATGTTCATCATTCGCACTCTCGTGAAATGCATCAAAAGTATGATATGATATGCATAAAGGCGCGAGAATCTACCCTCGCAGCTGAAGTATCTAATGACGAGTTTCATTAATGGCGCATAGGAATCCTTCAGAAACTGGAACGGGAACACTCTGCTCAACTGCCTCAAATATCCAGGTCTAATGTAAGGCTCATAATATGCTCTATCTAGCTGCTGTCTCTTATTCCACTCCTCACCAATGTTCGGTATCCCGGTCGCATCAGAAATGGTCCCTGGTGTCAAAGTGAAGTTCACTCCAGCAAGATTTACATGACCATCACACAAATGTAGGACAAATAAGCGAACTAACTCTGGATGGTGCTGAATCTGAGATATCATCTCGCAATACTGAAAACATGAATGTTGCTGAAAGCATGTCATTGCAAGCGGGCAGGCCTGCAATTGAGCCAAAGAAGTGGGCTCCTCCCTGACGTGCCTGCCACTCTTATGAGACCTCCTTGGTACATTTAGCTACGCGGTTGAATCAGCATCCTTCTCTACCTCTTTTGCTCATATGATGAATTTATCTGCGACATGGTCTTTGAAAGCAGGGGGTTTAAACAGTATGCGCTGATATATGTATGGTGAAAACAATAATTTGGTGTATGCTTTGATGCCAAATGTGTCACATATATGATAAGATGCTATGAAGAATATCACAATGGGAAAAGGACTGTCAAATGAGATTTAAGTGTGAGGACAGTCACTGTTTGGGGAATTTAGGGATTTGGGAATTTATAAGTAATGGGAATGGGTGATAGTGATGGGGGGTAGTTTAGGAAAAAAATTTAATGAAATGGAAACATATAAGTGCAGTCAAAGACATAAAGGCAACCCTTGAATCTTGTGGAAATTACGATTTTATCAATGAAGGGAAATGGTGACAAGTGATAGGGTTTGGGGATTCCCAAACATTGGGACAAAGGGTAGAAGGTATATGGGACAATGGGTATAGGAGAAGGGATCGTGATATAATAGTGTGACAGTGATAGCAGTGACAACAATGATAACAATGACAAGAGCACAAATGACAATAGAATGAGAGTTTAAGCACCAACGTTTCAAGTTTTAACCACCTCTTTCAAACCCTAAGAGCAAATTTTGATAAGGATATAGGGTCACATTTCACCATTTCAATTCTTTGATGTCTTCACTCCTAAACCACAACACCATAGCTAAAACTCATTAAACATGCTTTGATAAACTTACTTGGTGAAATTTGAGCTGAAACAAATCGAAGTTTCATAGCGCGGAAGTGATTTGGCCTTTGGGGCTCTGTGCGCCGCGCCCTTAGGAATTTGCACTGCGTCTTCCGGCTCTATGCACCGCGCCTATGCCCAATGCGCCGTGCGCAACTTAACACACAGTCAGCCTCTCTCAAAACACAGTTTGGTCTCTCAACTTCCAACTTCGACTTCTCCCTTAGATTTTCTGAATGCCTCTTGATGCAAATGAATAAATACCTTTGGGAAATATCTTGAAAAGAGATGGTTGTAATTTTTTCTTCTCAAAACCCATTTTGTAATGTTTTTTGCCTTTGGCACTTTTTCATTTAATACAACTTCTGTCTTTTTGTTTCCTCATGACTTTCTGAGCTTCGAATGATGAAATTGGTTGATTTCTTGCAGGGATGTTGGCATCGATCCTTGGCAAAGGATGAATAAAATTTGCATGGTGAAGTACAACATGGTGGAAAGATACATTTTATTAAAAAAATAAATTCGACAATTTCTCATTCAAAACAGAGTTTTGAACAAGAAATGTCCTTGAGCATGTTTGATGATAAAAATTTTGAACTGAAAACTTATGGAAAACCTCCTCATGGCCTGCGAACATTATTTAACATCTCAGAAGACTAAACCCTAGAATCAGAAACTAAATGACTCTTTTTGACCAAAATGGCATCTATTACTGCAAATGACTTGAAATGAACTTTGATGATTTTGGAAAAATTTTGACCAACCCAGCAGGTACAAACATGAGGGAAACAAGAAAAAACCAAACCCTTCTGTCAGTCAATGGCATGCCCCTAACGGATTGCAGATGAATGAGCGGAATGAGACACCTAAACAATGAAATGCAATAAGAGAAATGATCTCTGACGGAGGGCTGTAAAGACCGACTCTAACAGAGCGTTTAGCGCAGCTTGTCACTTTGGAGGAAGATCGTTTCATTGTTAATTTCCATCAGTAGGTTTAGAAGGCTCAGGATAAGGCATGGCATGATCGAAATATTCGAAAAAAGGAATTTGCAGAGGGAAAATTGGTCCTATTGTATGATATCTAGTTTGCGAAGCACCCAGGGAAGTTCTGATAGCACTGGCTAGGCCGCTATACAGTTAAAGAAATCAAGGATGGCGAAGTTGTTCGGTTAGCTACCCTACGTGGCGATATGTTACCAGGCTATGTCAATTGCAGCTGGCTCAAACCGTATTAGATCAAATGAATATATGGCTAGAGTAGCTGTATGGGGTGGGGTATGCCCACCAAGGAAGGTAAGAATGGAAAGAACCATGGTATGCGCAGGAAGTGACTGTAGATTTGGAAGCCTGGAGGGGTACACAGGAGGCGCAGGCGTATGTTCAGAATGCAGCAGGTGTGCTGGGAGCGCAGAGGTGTGCTAGGGTCACAGAAGGAACGCTAGGAGCGCAGGTGCGAAAACTAGCTGTTGGAATAGTAAAGTCAGGTAAAAGGCAAAAGTTACCGTTGAAAGGAGCGGGCAGCCGACAATTAATGAGGTGATTTTGGAAGACTGTTTATTGTTTACTTGATGGTAAGTTCTGGATAAGGTTTACCCAACTGTTGGTCGATCGCAAAGGCTATAAAAGCAAGGGGATAGTTCAAAAGAGGGTTCCGTATAGCTTGAACAGTTTGTGCTCTGTACGACTTTGTGCCTCTTATGATTTTGTTGATGTCTGAGCGTGCTTCCCCCTCGAACAGTAGCCACCTTGAGTTTTTTTTTTTGCACCAGAATGACGGCCACTAATCCCGATGAACCCTCAGAAACTATGACCTCGATGGAACAAGAAACTGAGGAAGTAGTGGAAGTCGAATTAGAAGCTGAAGAAGTTATATCTACGTCAAGTCCAGTCAATAAGAAGGGGAAAGAAAAAGCGCAAGGATAAGGGAAACCTACGAAGTGGGCTGGGATGAATCCCCAAACCTCACCCCGAAATATGAAGTCCCCGCGGGCGACGGGTCAGGAGAGCTTGCCTAGGCCAGTAAAGAGACCCTTGTCTGCTCAGGAGAAGGCTTAGATGACTGAACCAATCAATTGGCTATCACCCTTTGTTCGGCCTTGCAAGCCCTCCACATGCACACCGAATAGTCTTGATGGCTTGCACACCTATCTGCATATGCCTCTGACTCCGGGAAAGGTCCCCATCATATGCGAACCCTTTGGCAAGATCCAGTAGGTGAAATTCGATGATCATGATTTGGCCAATTTGGAGGCCTTCCCTGAGTTAGCACCCGAGATATATCTTGAAAGAATACAGAAAGAAGACGGCATAAATATTGTCCCCATGCACTGGGTATGCGGATTGGAAGGATTTGGGCTCTTAAACCTACTGAGGATGCTGCATTTCAGCCACTATAATATCACGGACCGTCTGGGATGTCAGTTGCTTGCCCTAGTCCATGATGGTTGCTTATGGATCCATAATCGAATCCCCATTGATGTTGCACTCATTCATCGGATTACTGGTCTCTCCATGGAAGGGCCGGACCCTCTACTGCGTGTTGGTAAGAAGTAAAAAGGGAAGATTGCTGACCAGGTGCGCGACACCTATCATGTGGAGCAGAACACTCGAGGCTTCATGATCAAAACCATCAGCAACCCTGGTACGCAGTTCGGTACAATGTTGTTGGTGTGAAAAATGATGCGAAAATTCCAAGTGACCACCGTCCCTACATATGTAATTCAGTTGGAAGGCCGATGCGAGAAATGGGTCTACTTCAATTGGTCCCAGTACTTGTGAAACAAGTTTCTGGCCAATATATGCGAATCCCAGGATCAGGGAGGAGCATTTTGTTATTCTTGACTGCTGCTTCTCATCACATTGGTCGCCTAGGAAGCACTTGAGGAATCAGTCCTCCCTTAGCTCACCCTAGACATGTGCAAGGGGGCTCGATATACGAACTTGTGGGACTCCAAGGATGCACATCGCATCGAGGAAAATCAAGTCTTCTGGGTGTTGTTTTAGAGTGGGCTTGCAGTAGCTATCAACTCCCGGCCGCATCTATCGCCAACCATCTAAAGTATAAAATAATTGTTGCATTCCAGGTGACGATGCATAATGTCCAAATTCGAGGCCACAAGGATCTTGAGTGGGTTTCACTCCTCTATAAGGCTGCCGATGAAAATATTGATCGTTTAATTGCGTAATGGCCTCCTCACTGGAAGCTTGGCTTCAAAATAGGTGCGAAGGGCACTGAAGGAATGAGCACCATGAAGGTTACCCCACCTGTCATCACCAAAGACACCGAAGGACCGAGCAAAAGCATGGGGAAGGGCACTGAAGCCGCATCGCAGAAGGGTTCACAACCCGGTAAGAGTATGGGGAAGGGCGCAGAAGCAACAACGTAGAAGGATGCATAACAGGATCTCGGTACTGAAGGTCAGGAGGCAGGAGGTGCTGACTCCCCTCAGGGAACAAAGCAAATGGGTGACCCTACTAAAGGGTCGCGGAAGAAGCAGCACTCTCAACAACCAAAATGTGACGAAGTGGTTACACTGATCGAAGGGGACCTCGAGAAAATTGCAGACGTGGTCACTTTGGCTACAAAAGAAAAATGGTTGGCTCTAGAAGAGAAATAGAAAGCCATGGTCGACACGCTTCAAGCCGAGCTCCAAGCTTTAAAATTGAAGATAGACACGCTGTAAACAAGCATGATTCAAGTACGTATGGCCTCAGCAACTAGCAGTGCAACACTTGTTACAGCGGAAAGCTGCATCTATTCCTTGCTAGGCGCAGCCCTAGTGGTAAGTCCACCCGACTTGGGAGTGCAAGTCTATTCCTATGTAGAGGTACAACTAGATCTAGCTAGGTTTCCACATGAATCATAGTAGGTTCTCTGCACCTCCTTGTTTGAAGAAATTCAACACAGGGACCGTCAAGTGCACCAACATGAGCAGAAAATTGAGGAAAAAAATGTTGAATTTTCCCAGGTATAGGCTGCATATACCCTCGCCATCGTGTAGCAGATGGAGATGGAACACTTCATTAGTAGGCTCTACAACCCCTAGGCCAATATTGAGGGGTTGGTCGCAACATTAAATACCTCGAAAACAAAGATCCAGGTGGTCAAAACACAGATGGAGCAACAGATTGCGGATTTACAGGCCAAGTTGCAGCCAGAAACACCACCAGAGGTAAGGGCCCAGCGAGCCGCGCTGGTTACAGAGGCTACAAATGTTATCATAGGAAAAATTGCTCAAGGTACCAAGCTATTGGAAACAACAATGCAGCTGTGGACCAAAGTGCAGTGCGGTCCTCTCCTGCGTGAGATCAATCAGGCACTGCGGCAGAAGGAAGAACAGTTTGAGCAGCTGGAAGCTACGATGCCTACTCTAATCCCTGCTCAATGGTTGGAACAACTGCGTACCAACCACACCTTGCGAGACAAAATTGAAGAGCTTCGCTAGAAGAAGAAAACCATTGGTGACAGTCTCAAGCCTTGGGTTGATGAAGCCGTCAAGCTCTCCCAGGACATTGATCTCGTAGTAAAGAAACTT
The DNA here is from genome assembly GCA_034641835.2 of Pinus albicaulis. Taxonomy (NCBI): domain Eukaryota; kingdom Viridiplantae; phylum Streptophyta; class Pinopsida; order Pinales; family Pinaceae; genus Pinus; species Pinus albicaulis. The sequence continues at coordinate 47,530 of JAXQQM020081847.1, read as the reverse complement.
AACCAGAGTTTGGAAATTTCAAAGTGGCCACAAAGGGACCAACTTCACAAAAAATGGTGGATATAGCTCAGAATGCTGCTGCGCAAAGTGAAGGAGTGCTGCCTGAGCTGATTGATGCAATCAAGCTGCTGCAAGCAAAGGTGGAGAGCCCACCACTGCAGTGACTCGGGATGAGTCACAAGATTGTGTTGGGGGATTGTTGGAACCGGGTCCCCTAAAGCTGCTAATTTTGCACAATTTTATATATTTTTGGTATTAATTAGTCTAATGCAGGGCTTTTATGGTGGGTCAAAGCCCAAAATGCATTGTAATGGGTAAAAGGTAGACCTAGAGTCTGCAAAACACAGTTTGCGGACCACAGGAAAGCGTTGGCTAAGTCATTATAAATGTATGAAAATTTTTGAGTCTAGAGGTAGGCAAGAATTAAGATTGATGCAACGTATGAATTTTTAGATCGGTCGTGGGTTGTTTTGGGTAAGGACTCCTGCTGGCTGTGTGTGCAGAGATCCTTAATCCTGCTATGTGCGGACCCAGCTAGGCTGTGTGTGCGGGATGGGTTTGGTTGTAAGTAGATTTGAATGTTAATGAATGAAAAGGTATTGTTGAAGTATCTGTGTGATATCTGGATCTGTTAAAGTTACTATTGATGCAAATATTTGTTTAAGTTGCGAATACATCTGTTAGCTGTTATGTTGCGAATGTGCCTGTAGATATGATATGCTGGTAATTGATATTACACACATGGATGCGAAGGTACTGATTAGATATTTGAATGGTAATATCTATGTTAATAACTGATTAGGTTGTGAAAAGCCTGTGAATACGCTTACTCTGTGCAAACCCGATAAGCTGCGAACGTAGATGCTAGACTTACCTACTCTCTCTCAGGGTGCAAAAACCTGGTTCCAGCACCCTCCCATACTGCTTCGGGTGAGAACTTGGCCTACGCAAGTAGGTCACTGTTGAAAGGGCCAGTAGTATAGGGGTTTTTTGGAAAACCTTAACCTCCGAACCTGGGTCAGGACCCCTCGACCCAACACTTCATGAACAATCAAAACACCATGCCTAATTTTGAGTCATTGAGCCAAATTTTTAGTCTGGAATTTCAGGAAAGCCACAAACCTTAAAATTCCTCATCACCATTTCTAGCAGTGCCAGTGAGTACTATTGAGCTCGATAACACTCTTGTTGAGATTAGTCCATGCAAATATTTTCATATCAGTTCAGACTTGGATTCATCCCAGCAAGAGAAGCTTGTGAATTTGTTGCGAAACCATATTGATGCCTTTGCATGGGGTTATGAAGGTATGAAAGGAATCCCTCCTGAAAGTTGTACTCATCATATTTATATTTAGGATGGAGCCCGACCTGTCTAACAACCCCAAAGGCACATGAACCCAACTCTAAGAGATGTTGTAAAAGAAGAATTGCAAAAACTCTTGGATGCTAATTTTATCTATCATATTTTCGACAGCCAATGGGTCTCCCCATTGGCGTTAGTCCCAAAAAAATATGGGAGATGGTGCATTTGAATTAATTATAGAGAACTGAACAAATCCACTCTTAAGGATTACATCCCCTTTCCTTTCATCGATCAGGTGCTTGATACTCTTATTGGTAAGAAGTACTTCTCTTTTCTAGATGGCTTTAGTGGTTATAACCAGATACATATTGCACTCGAGGATCAAGATAAAACCACTTTCACATGTCCATGGGGTACATTTTCTTACCAAGTGGTTCCCTTTAGGCTATGTAATGCTCCGAATACCTTTTAAAGGGCAGTCCTGGATATTTTTTCTAACCTTGAGTGTGTAGAAATATATATGGATGTCTTCTATGTTTTTGGTGATTCATTTCAAGATGGCCTTAAAAATACAGAAAATGTGCTTCTTCATTGCCAAGAATCCCATCTTTATTTGAGTGATAAAAAGTGTAGATTAATGTGCAAGGCAGGTGTAGTTCTTGGTCATCTCATTTCTGACAAAGGTATCTAGGTTGACCCCACAAAAATAGAGATTATTGTGAGTCTTCCTACACCCAAAACTCAAAGAGAAGTGAGAGGTTTTATAGGACATAAGAGCTACTATAGGAGCTTCATTTAGAATTTATCTAGGATAGCTACCCCCATTTTCTGACTTAAGGCTAAGGATAGTGAGTTTTCTTGGTCCACAACTTGCCAACAATCCTTTCAGACATTGAAGGAAAAACTAGTTTAGGCACCAGTTTTGAGAAGACCAAATTGGTCCCTGCCATTTCATATTTCCTTTGCTTCCCCAGATAATGCCATTAATGTAGCTTTAGGATAGGAAGAAGACAAACAATCCTATCCTATTTACTTCATCAACAAAAACCTATCACCCGCTAAACTGAATTACACAGTTACTGAGAAAGAGTTTTTCGCTGTAATATTTTCCATTAATAAATTCAGACACTACATTACAGGATATGAAGTATTTTTGCATACTGATCATTTCGCAATAAAATATTTTATGAATAAACCATTAACTAGTGGTAGAGTGACTAGGTGTTTACTATTGTTACAAGAATTTAACATTACTATTGTTGATAGACCAGGAAAATCTAATGTAGTGGAAAATTATATTTCAAGATTAAATAATCCTGGCAAAGTAATTTCTGTTGATGATGATTTTCCCGGTGAAGTAATTCCTGTTGATGATGATTTTCCTGTAAAACATCTTTTCAATGCGTCGATAGAATCCCCATGGTTCGCTAACATAGCTAACTATTTAGTCATTAGAAAAACACCACCTCACTTAGATTCTCACGAAAAGCGAAGTATTATACCGAAAATTGTTGCATATTCTTGGGTTCAAGGAGACCTCTTTTACACTGGACCAAATCTTATTATCTGTAGATGTGTAATAGAGGAAGAAGTGTTTTATATCTTAAAATATACTCATGATGAAACTTACGGAGGTCACTTTGCTAATAAGCGGACCACACAAAATTTTTTACGAGCTTGATATTTTTGGCTGTCCTTGTTTAAGGATGCCAAACAATATGCCAAGCGATGTGATAGCTGTCAGCGAGTGGGTGAAACTAATCAAACCAATTAAATTCCTTTAGTATGTCCTCAGGTTATGATTGAGCCTTTTGAAAAATGGGTTATTGATTTTGTAGGACCAATAAATCTGACATCATTAAATAAAAAGCATATTTTGGTTTGTACAGATTTCGTTACAAAATGGGTAGAAGCTAAAGCTGTTTCTTTTGCTACTGAAAAGTTGTTGTTGATTTTCTTTTACTGAAATATTTAATAGTTTTGGTGTGCCTAGAGAGATTTTTTTTCTTCTGAAAATGGTCCACAGTTTATTTCTAATCTGGTATAGGGTGTGATGGAGCAGTAAAAAATCTGGCACAAGAAATCTACACTGTATCACCCGCAAGAAAATGGTCAGGTGGAGTCCACAAACAAGGTAATTGAGTCCATCCTCATGAAGACAATAAATATCCATATAAAGGATTGGGCCAACAGATTCCCAGAAGCATTGTGGGCATACCAAACCACTTGGAGGAACAACAAGGGACACACACCATATGAGATGGTGTACGGGAAACAAGTCCTCTTACCGATAGAGTTCTAGATCAAGACTTTCATGGTTGCAGTCCAATTGGGGCTGGATCTCTCTAAAGAAAAACAACACCATCTCCTACAACTGAATGATTTAGATGAATTTCAAAGGGATTTTGTTCAGCATAATATATTGGTTCAACAACAATGCAAAAAGTGGCATGATAAGTCTATCTGAAAGAATAAATTCCAACAAGGTGATTGGGTACTCCTTTACGATTCTAGATTTAAATATTTTAAAGGGAAATTCCATACACACTGGATGGGGCCTTATGAGGTGGTCAAATTGTTTGAGAATGAAGCAGTAGAAATTAAAACTATTTATGGACGAAATTCTGTGTTCTTGGTAAATTGGCATAGATTGAAGGTGTATTTTTAGCCCCTTACTAAAGGAGATTTTATGCAACAAGTCCAACAAAAATCTAAGAAGAGATGGTAGGCGGCAAGACCAACCTGTTGAAAACCTGATTCTTTCTTTTCCAAAAAATTATAATAAAAAAAAATGACAAAAAAAAATATAAAGAAAAATATTTTTTTCTTCTTCTGTAATTATGAAAATCAGTTGACTGACATGATTGTAGAAGGATCAACCTAAAAACCAACATGCTAGCAAGTAGATCGAAATTTCAATAAAAAGGGAATGTTGCTTGATTTTTAGATATGTTGGCTATCACTAAGAAGAAGCAGGTTCATATGGTAACCAAGCCCTTACCAAGTTTGGGATAGCCAATATGGAAATTTTTATCCAAGTAACGCTTAATTCCCGCTGCATTTACTTTTTCCGGCACTAGTGCAGGAAAATTTTGAAGGAAAAACTATGCCTTTCTTATATTTATCATTTTGAAATTTCCTGTTAAACTTTTTTCCTTCTAAATCCCATGATGAATTACCCTCCTTTTTCTTCTATGGAAACTATCCCTATCCGATTTCGAAAAATCTCTCTTTTACCCTTGAATTTTTTTCCCACATCCTATTTTTGTTTATCCCCCCTTGGTGGTATTATTCTTGGAATCCATGTTATGATAATCATTCCCATTTTGAAATTACCCCTTTCCCACTTCTTTGATTCCCTCATGGATTGATTGCAGGATCTGATGCAGTCAGATTGGAAGGCATGTTCAACACCAAAGAATGGCGAATAAAATTTCTCTTGTATATTCAGGCAAATTTTTTTAATCTAGCCAAAGAACTATGTTCTATCAGAATTTGTTTATCCCCTCTTTCTTCGATGCTAAAGAAATCCCTCGTGTAGGAACGCACATGATTGGTGCAAGCAGGTTCAGTGCAAGAACATTGCTATGCAAGAATGATCAGTGCAAGTACGTTGTAGTGCAAGAAGATTCAATGCAAGCACAATTAGTGCAGGCACGCGCCCGATTGTGAAAACACAGTGCAAATTTTTTTAATGTAGTGTAGGAGCGCCTAGTGAAAAAATGCGTATTGGGAAGTTTATTTCTATTTCTGCAGATGGATGAATACCACCGTGATAGATCATAGCATTTCATTATTTGAATTATGATTAAGAATTTTCTTTATCTTTTGCTATATTAGGGAGAAATCATTTAAGTGTAATATGTTTTAGGCTATGAAGTATGATATTTTTAATGAGTATTGAAGTACATCTTATGTGAATTATGAAGAAAACGAGAGATAGTACAAATTTACCTGAAACCTCACACTTAATGCCTTTTGAAAAGATATTTCATCACCTGTCCATGATAGCCTTACCTCACAATCCGATCACGCATGACTGTTACACAGCTGCCGTAAAACCTTCGCCTCCTCCAATCATCATTGCCTACCCATACCATACTGATACGTGTGTGAATCCATACTGAAGGGATGATTTTAATGGTTAAATGTGATTGGATGGAAGGGGCCAATAACATGGTGGAAAGACGGTTCTCCATCATAAAATTCTTGGAAACCCTTTGCACTCCTCAGTGTAAAATATTCCTAAGGCTGTGACAGAGAATTGGGGTGGATTCAAACAGAGATGGTGCCCAAGAGAAATGAACCATCATCTATGAAGGAGATAGAGAAGATGACTGAGTATCAAAATAGTCTTGCACTATTGTAAGAATCAGGATTTCTCACATTTTCATAGAAATTCGATGGGTTCAATATGGTCATGGCACTGGAATTTGCAAAGACATTTAAGGGAGGCCGAGATAAGGTTGGATCACTGGAATTTGAGGCTAAAAAATAATCTATAGTGCTAGATACAAGATTCTCAACCACAGGGTAACAATGGTTCAAGAAGGAGAGGATCGAAAAGAAAAGATGGCGTCGAATTGTGGTTGACCGAAAACTTAGAGTCGAATGGAAGAAAGGGATTCTGAGCAGCACCATGCTTGGGAAATGGAGAGACCTCCTGTACATATTACAATAATTTCTTACCTGTGAGGGACGTTACTAATTTATTTTCGTGTACCATATCCGTTTTCTATTTCAATTTGAATCAACGAAACACATCAATTTCTCTTATTGCCTGCTTTGGAGTTCAAAGAAAATGGCGAGAGGAGTTTAGAAAAGGGATGCGAGCCAGGTTACATACAAAATATACCTTCACAAGATCATTGAAATATTGGTTAAGAAGGAGCTGGAGGCCAAGGAAATAACCTGGGAAGCATTCTTGAAAGAGTTTCGGGGAAGACGTGCAGGGAAATTGGCTGAGAAAAAGAGTGCAAGCAAGAAGAGAAAGGAAGAGACCCCGGGCCCTGCCGAGACAAAAAGCAAGAAAAAACGGGTGCAAGCAGAGGAGAAATATGTTGAAAAAACTCGATCCTCAACAAAAGGAAGGGAAACTAGGAACTTGAGTAAGAAAAGGACTGTCTCTTCGAGGAAAAGTCGCGCTCAACCGAGCTCCCCGATTTTGTTAGAAGAGTCACCCCAGGCTTCATCCGGAGACCAAAACCTCTCGGTTCTCGCGGATGCAACATCCCATACTTTTTTTAATGAAGAAAATTTAGAGAAGGAGGATGACATATCCTTGTCGGCCTTCCTTCATAAGTTGAAGATGAAAATAATGACACCGAGTGCAAGCAGAGACCCGACAGAGGGTGAGGAAGATGACGAGGCACATCATATAGAAACCCTCGAAAATTTTGATGAGCAGGGTACTTAAGCCCTTGGTATGATGGAAGTGGAGGGTGATGAAACCCTCAGTGACACAGAAGTTACTGGAACAAAAACACTTTGCAATATTATGATGTAGATGCTGGATGCCCAAAATAATTTTGATCTTGGCAATGATGGTACATGTTTTGAATCAGTTGCAAAAATAGTGCTTGCATCAAATGAGCTGGAAATGGACAACTCCACGTCTATCTGAATAATCGGATAGTAGATATTGAAAAAAAAGTTCATGACCTAGAGGCATTAAACCAAGTAATGAAGGAGCAAAATTGGCAGAAGCAAGGCAGGATAGAGTTGGCAGAAGAGGTCAAAGAACTAAAACAACAAGTAAAGGTATGGAAGTTTTGGGCTTCTAAATGCTACAAGTGTATCAATAAGTTGACCAAAAAACTTAAGAAAGCCCGAGGTAAGAAGATGAAGACAGTGAAAGCAAGGTTCAATATCCAAGTACATGATTGAAAGGAGGCTACCTATTTTGAAGATTTTTTGCAGAAGGTAAAGGTTGTGTGAGGACACACAACAGTTTAGGGATGGGAGGATGTTGGTAGGCTGTAATGCTTCATTTTTACCCCCTTCCTACTACAAACCACAATCATTAACCTCTGTTCATAAACCTCCTTATTCTTGCACTAGTCCAAGAATCTTGTCTATTCCTGCATACGCTTTATATTTCATGTTTAAGGTTTACTAAGTGCTTAATTAATCATTTTAATATATTTTGTGACTTTAATATTTATTGAAACTAATATGTACTTTCCTAAAGTATTTGATAAGCTAAAGTATTAATCATCGTATTAGCTTGATATAGTACAGGTAGATCCTGCACCGTTGGAAACTATCCATTTCAAGATCTATGCAACAACTCGATCACTTAACGCGAGCATCTTGGTCCACGTCATCTAGTTCAGTTGCGATCATCCAAAGTTGAACTCAAGCAGAGGATAGTTAGGGATATGATCAAAGATAAGGTCGCCAAACTACGATTAGTTTTCATCTTATTATAGCTGTTGGGTTATTTTTGTAATTTTGTTTGTTATTTCGTTTCAGCCGAAAGGCTCGATTTGGAACGACTGTGTAATTTTCATTAGGGCCATAGGCCGAAAGGATTGTAAAAAGAATACCTCTTCAATAGAACTAGGTTAGCGATAACAATGAAACTGTAATTTTGGTCAAATTGTATTCTTGTTGTCGCCCTCATTCTGGGATGGACTTGAACTCATGATTTATATTTGTTGACTGGAATTAATACAAGGGGATGTGCCATGATATTCTCACTCTGTGTTTTAATATTTCATTGATGCATTATTAAGTGCTGGAGATTTACATTTCCTAAAACAGGAAACAAGTTGGTTGGCTAGGGCCTAGCCAACCCAGCTCGTTTACACTCTCACTTTCGTTAGCTTAAAGGTGTGTGTGTTAATTTCATTTATTTGCAAAAACGTGGTTTAAATATTAGTTTCGTTCTTGCATAAGAATTCTGATTTATTTCGTTAATAGTGAAAGTTTGAACGTATCTGTTGTGTGGAAGTTAATTGAGTTAAGTTTCCTTCTGTAATTTCTTTCCCACTTGGTTTACTTTCACTTGGATCGTGCAGATATATTGTTCTTGCACCAATGCATGCAGGATTCTGCACTTTTGTTTGCTGGTTCATTTAAAATGACTTGTTTTATTCTTTTCCTATTATACAAATTTAATATATTCCTGCAAAGTAAGCGTTTATCATCAGAGAGAATCATTTCTAATATTAAAATTTAAACTCCTAAAGATTAAGGATGACTTCGTGAAATGGAAAAGAATGTTGTTGTGATATATTAATATTTTCCCGCACCTCACGATTTAAGGAAAAGGATTAAAAGTAATTTGAAATATTACAGTGAACCCTTTTGAGTTAGATCTGATTGCATGCAAAACTCTATTGACTGAAGAAGGTTTGCTTTGGTTTTTAAAGTTTTTTTTTTTTTTTTTTAAATCTTAAAAGGTTTATTTCCATTGCGAGATTCAGTTGGTTGAAGCATTATTTTACGTGTGCAAGTTATTTTATAATTATGATCGCATTTTGTAATTCTCTTGATAGTTAGCATGCCCTTTTATTTTCTGAAAGTAATTGGACAACTTGGTGTAGGAAGCCTTGTTCCAGTACAATAAATAGTGTATTGCTCCAGGAACAGAGTGCTCGAAGCCTTGAGGCTTAGAGCCCCTACATAAAGACATAAGCCTACAGTATAAGTGTAAAATATACTTCTCACGCATAAGTTTTGTACTTGTACTAGTGCAAGCAGATTGCAGGAGTATAGGAAAGACTGCTTAGCGTGAGAAGGAAAATCATTTAGAAGGCAGATCTTTTCAAGGGCCCACTTGTTAAACTGCCACCACCTATACTGAGGATAAACATAAATTTTTACTTTAACATTTAAGATTATTTACAACAGTGTGAAAGTTCCTTTATTTGGTTTCTTTGCAAATGCATTCTTTTACGTTCCAGCACTAGAATTGCTTTTGTGTAAATTGCCTTTGTGACTTTTCTGTCTAATTATGCAAGATTTCAATTAAGAAGTAGGAAAAGTTCATACAACTTCTGGCATTGCCTGTGCTTCATATCTAAGTTTACGAAACCCCCAGGTTGACAATTAAGTGTTTAAGGAGCTTACTTAAGTGCAATTCTGACACCCAACAAAAATGTAAAAACCTCTTATCAGGAGAAAGATATCACAAGGAGTTGGTAGATGAAAATGGGAAACCTCTTCACCATGCCAATTGGAACATAGAATCTTCTAGCCAAAATCATGGATCAATGATGGTAATAATTGTTTGGTATAATGTAATTTCAACAAACCAATCGCATTGACGCGCTTACTAATATCATTGATATTGTATTAATGTCATTCAATATTTTTCGAAATTAGGAGTTTAGTTATGATGAGAGACCCACCTACCATCTTCCTGTGCACCCCACTACAATTGTTGAGGTTCAACAAGATGATGATCCTAGTGAAAATTAAGCACCTTCACGAGGTGGGGCCCATAGGCTATTTTTAGGTGTATGTCTATTTTTAGAATGGTGAGCATATTCTAAAAATTTTTCCACAGGAAAAATCATAATTTTATTAAAAGAAACAAAATTACATGTTGCATCAATAGGTAATAGGCTTGAACAACCAGCTAAGACTGGTGTTCATAAAAACAAGAAAGTAAAAACTAATATACAATGGGGAGAAAAACTATGTTTTTCTCACTTTCTTTTTTTCCACCTTTCGCCATACACCTTGTGATAACGTGGGGGAGACAAGTGCAAGCTGATTTTAAACTATAGCTGCTCCTAATTCCTTGTCTGATTCCGAGGTTTTTGATGAGTGGTGACTTTTGTTCCCACCGCAGTAAGGTGCAACTGGTTCCTGTGTGGGCGGGTCCTGTTGTGTTTGAATATCAAAAGGATCTAGTGCATTTTTATCTTGTGCTTTTGGGACTATTGTTGACTGTGTGTTCCCCTCTGTATCAGGTGCAACTAATTCTTCTTATATCTCATCTTCTGGGTCACATGGGGGCTATTGCCATCCTTTGGGTTCTTTTCCGGTCTTCTTATTTCTTCCGTTATCTCTCTTTGCTTTAGGACATGTATTTTGTAAATGAACAATATGTTTGCAAATTCTACACCTGAATGTTTTGTTTTCATAGTCTATATGTTGTAGCCATTTTTCTTGTTTGTGTGCTAGTTGAATGCTTTCCAATAATCGTTTGCGGAGGTCTACCTCAACACAGATACAGGCGAAGGTGAAAATTCTTTCCTCCAATCGCTGTGTATCTGTTTGAATGCATCTTCCAAGCACATTCCCAATGCCTTGTAGGATGTTGTCACTCTAGAAATGGAGGGGGAGATTATATAGCCTTATCCAAACTGGAATTCTGGAGACAACCATGGTGTTAGCATAAAATTTTGGGAACCAAGGGGTGATATAAAGTCCAGTAGATCCCCAAAACCATGGACCCTCTTGGAGGATGTAGTCTTTGATTTATGAGTGCTGAAATTTAACTAGAACAGAGATGTATTTTTCACTCCACAGTCTAGTTCTTGAATATCCATTGAAAGAGGTCCATTGGTTTGGGCCAGAAGCTATTGAAGCGATAAATCAGTGCTTGTGCCAGATATGTGTTTCCATGTTCATCGATATCAAGTAGATCAATGGCCAGTTCGGGTGTATGATTCAGCTACTTTACAATGTAGGGATTGGGGGCATTTCTCTCTGATTCTGTAGGAGTAGATGGTTTTTTTTCCCGTGTAGAATGTTCTTGAAGGAGGGTCTTGTATTGTGGTCTTGATTAGAGGTATTTCCTCCCCCAGTACCCCCAATGGTTTTTTTTCCCCGGTCCCCAATTCTTCTCGCAATCAGAGGTTGAGGATAATGGTAGCCTCAGAGAATATAGTGTGATCCTTTATGGATCTATGGTTTTGAAGTAATATTCCTTCATATATCCGTAGTTGTGATGATATAGGGTACCCCTTTTACTTGTGTAATATGCATTTTGAGATCAGATACCATCTCAGTATCGTCTACCCATAATTCAAGATTTTCCCCAACATGTGTTTTAATAAATATTTGAAAACGATTATTATTTACCATTTTGTGATGCCGATTGCCCCGATGTGTTCATCCTCTTGATTCGATGGTGGGTCAATCTACGAGGTCACTGTTGGGTCCATCAGCAAACAGGGGAACTAGCGATGTCGAGAGAAACCTAGAGGGATCTAGTCGCACTTTGCTCATGGCTGGGTATCTGCATCAGATTTTAGTAGGCGAATGGAACACTGTAGCAAGCCCAAAACATCTGTGAAGGGTAGGCCTGCAACACCCATGTTATAACTCGATATTATATACTGCGACCTATGAGATAAGTGACGAGAGGTATGCCTCCTCGACATAGCATGGCGTGAGTTCTACTGTCACAATATCCTGATGCTCGCGTAGGTCCCCACAGAGGAAGATGACACCAAATTAGTTCTGCCAACACCCGTTCAGTATTTTTCTTCACCTCATATCCGCTGCGGGCAGAATCCCTTCTATTGGGGCAAAACAGGCTCGCAAGGAGCCATCAGGATAGGGCATCCGCTATTGTGCAGGGCCTGTGGCCGATAAAGGCGATAGTGGGAAAGGAGGTGGCCGTCACCAAAGCAGGGTGACCCCGGATCAGGAAGAACTCCGGCACAAGTGTTGGGTCGATAGCTGTAGTAACAGCTCCCGAGTTCTCTTCAGATGCACTTCCATGAAGGCCTATCACCGCATAGTCCAAGAAACTGAACCAGTGAACCCTAGTTTCTCTGTCGACAACCATTGCACCCATCTCGATATCAGCATATTCTAAAATTAGCAGGATGCTGATTCTAGATGGTTGAGAAAATTCTATCTTTAGATGAGTTTCTATTTTTAGAACACAGACGAAGTCTATTTATACATCGCTAATCTAAAAATAGAATGCATGGCGATTATTGTTAGCCCTTAATGATAATCAGACAATAAATAATAACTTATTCTCTTAGAGCACTTGATTTCAGTTAAATGATGTGGAAAACCGGTTAGCTGAAGGAATTACACATTCCAAGGTTGATTGGTGACTCATGCATGATGGACTTCGTTGTAACTGAGTGTGACATAGTTGGAAGAGTAGTTATGGGAGTTGTTATTTAGTTTAACTCAATTAAGTGAGTTAAACTCAGTTGTGCTAGTTGTAACTAAAGATACACTAGTGAAAGATGAGTGAATTAATTATTTAATTAATTCACAAGTAGTGTCTTACTTGCAACTGAAGAAATAAAATAGTTAACTACTTGCATGTCAGATCCAGTGGACACCCAGTGGAGAGATAAGTGAAATGGTGTGTTTGACTATCAGTTGTGACTATAGTGATGCATTCAATGCATACACACACACTGGAGATGCCAATGAGGATTGCACAGTACAAGCAAGCTAAGATCAAATTCATTCAGGGACCTTCTTCAGCAGGGACTGCATAGTGGAGGTAGGCTTTCAAGAGGCAAGAAATTGGTGCATAGATATGCAAATTTTTGTATGATGGTGTGAGACGATTGTATATTGTACTGAGAGCTCTATGAGTTGAGATTTGCATGAGATTGTTTCATGATTCCATGATATACATAATATATTATAGTTGGGGTTTTTAGCTTTAAGATTTCTTGGTAAAAACATCTTGTTATGTGCAATTTATTTTTCTTCATATGTTCGCAATTGGCGATTTAATTTCCGCAAAGCATAGAGTAGAAGGATTATGTATTTAACAGTGGATTTAATTTTTAGATCAATGGAGTCCGGTAATATACATGAATATTGTACATAAATTTCTACATGGTATCAGAGTAGTGTTAATCACTGGAGATTGCAATATTGAAGCAATGCTGAGTTGTGTTGGTGGAATAATTCGAATTTGCTGCAAGAATTTCTTGGTGAGATAGTTGAGTAAACATTGAAATGGATTTCAATGGGTTGCGGTTGGAGTGTGAACTCAAGGGTAGCTCGAACTACACAGCTTGGAAGGAGAGGATGGAGGTGGTGCTTGAAGATAATGGCTTGAAGGAGTTCATCGATAGTGATGTTCCTAAGCCCACTTCGACGAATGATGCATTACTTAACAGCTGGAAAAAGAAAGTAGAAAAGATGAGAAGAAATCTGTTGGAAGGTGTGAAAGACCATATTGTGTCAAGCCTTCATAGGAAAGCCACTCCATTTGCAACTTGGAAGGCTTTGACAGATCTTTTCCAAAGCAACAACGACCATAGGAAGTTGGCGCTGAAAGACAAACTCAAAAAAATCAGAATGGAGAAGGGTGATAGTATTCAAAAGTATCTAACGAAGTTTGTCCAATGTAGGGATGAGCTGGGGAGTGTGGGAATTACAGTTGCTGATGATGACTTGGTGAGCTTGGCTCTCCTTGGACTTCCAAAGAGTTGGCATAGTTATCAAGACTCTGTCAATGAATGGGAAAAACTGCCGGATTGGGAGCGAATTTGGTCATATCTAGTGCAGGAGGAGATAAGGCGGAATACCAGGGATGGATCTTCATCAAAGTATGATGATGAAGTGGATTGTGATTTGGCTACCAAAGCGAGGAAAGGGAAGGGGAATAAATACCATCCAAAATACGAGGCTAAAGGCAAGAAGCTGGATTTTTCCAAGGTGAAGTGTTTTCACTGTCATGAACATGGGCATATTGCCACTAACTGCCCACAGAAAAAGAAGAACAAAAAGGCTTCTGGAGCTGCAATGGGTGAGGCCCTTGCCTCGCAATTTGAACTTGACTTCTCTTTGATCACATTATTGGTTTCAAGAGCAATGGGATCAGTGTGGTTTCTTGATAGTGGTGCTTCCTTCCACATGACGAGAGATAAGGAGCTCTTCAGTGACTTGGAGGAGAAAGATCTCCAAATGCATATAGAGATGGGCGATGATGGACGATATAGTGTAACCGAAATTGGTACCATTACCTTTGAGAGGGAGTCAGGTAAACCATTTCCGTTGAAAGATGTTATGCATGTTCCAGGTCTAAAGAAGAACTTGGTCTCAGTCGCGATGTTGGAGGACAGAGGTTATGACGTTGTTTTCAGTGATGGAAAAGATTTACTGCGACATAAAAAAATGGGTCAAACCAAGAGGATAGGAATTCGAGTTAAGAATCTCTACAAGCTGGAGGTAGATGGTTGCGCTGCAATGGTGGGCAAAGAAGAAGAAGTGGTGAGCTGGGATGAGGGAGAATTATGGCAGAGGAGATTGCGCCATCTTCACCATGGCACCCTGAAGATTTTGCAGTAGATTTCTACTGTACTTCCCAAGGGTACACTTGTGCAAATAGATCAGTGCAAGGGATGTACTATGGGTAAGTTTGTGAAGACAACCCTTCATGAAAAGGAGAACCATGCTTCGGTGATCCTGGAAAGAATTCACACAGACGTGTTTGGACCATTCTTGGTTGCTTCAACTGCAAAACATAGGTATTGTGTTATTTTTGTTGATGACTATTCTCATAGATTCCGGATCTTCTTCATGCAAAAGAAGGATCAAACATTCTCAAAGTTCTGTGAGTTTAAATCATTGGTGGAGAAGGAGCCAGGGAAGCAAGTGAAGGCTTCGTGGAGCGATAATGGTGGTGAATATATCTTGAATGAATTCAGATACTTCTATAGAAAATAAGGAATTCTAAGAGAACTCATAGCGCCTCATAACCCACAGGAGAATGGGGTTGTGAAGATGAAGAATAGAACGATTGTGGGTGCTTCACGAGCTATGCTTGAGAGGGAGCTAGACTTGCATGTAGAGGAGGAACTACTTGTTCCCGAAGATGAGCCTCAAGATGTGGATCAACCATAGGAGGAGGATCATGGAGTGGAAGTGTCCACTCACATAGAGACAAACATCAGAACTGGCAGAAGGCATACCATAGAAGCTGAGAGGATGAAGCTTGTTGTGGCACAGAATGTAGGAGTCCCTACTTCACATCGTAGACAAAGACAGTCTCCTGACTGATATAATGGATACATGGCTCTCATGAGGAAATGTATTGTGACAGAGCCATATTCCTTTCAGGTAGCAGTGCAGGAGCCAATAGGGGTAGATGAAATGGTGGAGGAGTATGACTCCATTTTCAGAAATAGTGCTTGGGAAATTGTTCCAAGGCCGGTTGATAAATCAGTGGTAGGTTCAAGATGGATCTACAAGGTAAAGCAAGTTGCTAATGGGAGTGTCGAGAAGTATAAGACAAGATTTGTTTCCCGGGGCTTCTCACAGATCGAGGGGATTGATTATGAAGAAACCTTTGCACCTATCGCACAATATTCTTCCATAAGGACCATCCTTGCTCTCTCAGTGCAGATGGGTTAGCAAATTCATCAGATGGATGTGAAGACTTCATTCCTTAATGGGATCATTGAGGAAGAAGTGTACATTGAGCAGCCTAAAGGATTTGAGATCTTCAGCAGCGAGTCGCATGTATGCTGACTCAAAAGAGCATTGTATGGGTTGAAGCAAGCACCCCATGCTTGGTACACTCGGATTGATAGCTATTTCACTAGAATTGGCTTCACCAAGAGTGAGGCGGATGCAAACCTATACCAGATTGTGGTGGAGGGTAAGATTTTAATCATTGTTCTTTATGTTGATTATTTAATACTGATTGGTTATGAGCAGCAGATACACTCATGCAAGGAGGATCTTGCAAAGGAGTTCGAGATGAAGGATATGGGCCTCCTTCATTATTTCCTTGGATTGGAAATATGGCAGCAAGAAGGTGACCTATTTGTGTCTCAAGGCAAGTATGCTCAAGAGATACTCGGTAAGTTTCACATGGAGGACTGCAAACCCATGGATACTCTTCTTCCAAGAAATTGGAGGAAAGAGGATGCTACATCGGCAGAGGTAGTGGATGCTACTATCTATTGACAGTTGGTGGGTTCGCTCATGTATGTTGTTAATACAAGATGGGACATATGCTATGCAGTGAACCAGCTTAGTCAAGTGATGGTTAAGCCTACCAAGATATTTTGGAAGGCAGGCAAGCATGTCTTAAGATATCTCAGGGGCACATCTGAGTATGGATTATGGTACAAATAGACAGATGAGGTGAAGTTGCATGGCTTCACTGATGCAGAATGGGCAGGAAGCCCAACGAACAGAAATAGCACATCAGGAGGGGTTTTTAGTATCAGATCTACAACTATTTCTTGGTACAGCAGGAAACAGATCTGTGGCACTCAGTTTAGCGAAAGCAGAATACATGGCAGCAAGTCAAGCTGCATGTGAGGTTATCTGGATGAGGAAGATCCTAGTCAGTTTGTTCGGTTCTCATTTAGATCCTACAGTGATTCATTATGATAATCAGAATTACATTAAACTCTTGATTAATCCTGTGTTTCATGATAGATCTAAGCATATAGATATCTAGTATCATCATATCAGAGATTGTGTGCAGCGGAAGATCATGTTGCTTCAGTACATTCCTATGGAAGATCAGGATGCAGATATTCTAACGAAGACACTCACCAGGAGAAAATTCGAATACCATAGAGACAAGATCAGGGTGAAGGATAATCCCTTTCTTGTTGAGATTCAACAAGATGATGATCCTAGTGAAAATTAAGCACCTTCACTAGGAGGGGCCCACATGCTATTTTTAGGTGTATGTCTATTTTTAGAATGGTGAGCATATTCTAAAATTAGCAGGATGCTGATTCTAGATGGTTGAGAAAATTCTATCCTTAGATGAGTTTCTATTTTTAGAACATGGGCGAAGTCTATTTATAGATCACTACTCTAAAAATATAATGCATGTCGATTATTGTTAGCCCTTAATGATAATCAGACAATAAATAATAACTTTTTCTCTTGGAGCACTTGATTTCAGATAACTGATGTGGAAAACCAGTTAGCTAAAGGATTTACGCATTCCAAGGTTGGTTGATGACTCATGCATGATGGACTTCATTGTAACTGAGTGTGACATAGTTGTAACAGAGTTGGAAGAGTAGTTATGGGAGTTGTTATTTAGTTTAACTCAGTTAAGTGAGTTAAAATCAGTTGTGCTAGTTGTAACTAAAGATACACTAGTGAAAGATGAGTGAACTAATTATTTAATTAATTCACAAGTAGTGTCTTACTTGCAACTGAAGAAATACAATAGTTAACTACTTGCATTTCAGATCCAGTGGAGACCTAGTGGAGAGATAAGTGAAAGGGTGTGTTTGACTATCAGTTGTGACTATAGTGATGCATTCCATGCATCTACACACACATTGGAGATGCCAATGAGGATTGCGTAGTACAAGAAAGCCAAGATCGAATTCATTCAGGGGTCTTCTTCAACATGGATTGCACAATGGAGGCAAGCTGTCAGGAGGCAAGAAATTGGTGCATAGATATGCAAATTTATATATGATAGTGTGAGACGATTGTATATTGTACTGAGAGCTCTATGAGATGAGCTTTGTATGAGATTGTTTCATAATTCCATGATTTACATAATATATGATTGTTGGGGTTTTTAGCTTTAATATTTCCCGGTAAAAACATTTTGTTATGTGCGATTGATTTTTCTTGATATGTTTGCAATTGGCGATTTAATTTCCGCAAAGAATAGAGTAGAAGGATTCTGTATTTAATAGTGGATTTAATTGTTAGATCAGGGGAGTCTGGTAATATACATGCATATTGTATATAAATTTCTACAACAATGTCAAATCAAAGAAGGCTACATTAAGAGTAAGACTCAGAGAGGAAGCATATAAAGAATGTTTGAATCAACCACCTAGTCAATTCCCACTATGTCCAGATTCATCAATTAGGAATGACTACAACAATAGTAGTTATTCATCACAAGTTGGAAATGGGGGCAATCAATTAAACGTTGGTATGAATGACTACTTATGGGATGCGAATTCCATGGAAATAGTGTTGTTAGATGCATTCCAGAATGATGAGCTTGAGGATGATGCTCATATCACTCATATTTTATTTGAAAGCCTGAAATTTTCTTCCACCACCCCTATCTTTGGACTTGGTAGAAATTAAAAGTATACTCTGTCGGGGAAAATGATGTTGTTGTAAACGTGAAAGAAAAGTTTGGAATGTGGAATGCATATTTCTCAGTGGTATTTAGGTAATTGATCTGCATGCTCGATTAAGTTCCTTATATTTTGTCACACATAAAAATTAAGAATGGTTGATTTTATGAATGTTAAATATTGATGTTGTACAATTATATTCCCCAACAACTGTAGGATATTCAAAGATAAGGTTCTTCTGAGTGATAATGTCTTGCCAGGTGGCTATGAAGAGGTAAAGTAGTTGCTAAAAATGTTGGGTTTTAAGTACATAACATATCGTGCATGTCTGAATGATTGTATCATACATAGAGGATAATATGCAGAACAAGAATATGTCTGAAATGTGGGCACGGCATGTAATTCAATTAAAAAAAATGGGTAAATCACATGGTCCTCCTCATAAGATATTGAGGCACATGCCTATAATCCCAAGGATTCAAAGAGTCTTTGTTGCAAATAATTAGCTACGTTACAGGGATGGCATGCCTCACACAAAAGTGAGTCATGAGTTTTTTGAATCCCAACAAATTCATTAGCTATGAAGCATATAGAGGGTACAAGGCCTAAAAAATTCAAGGATGAAGTACAAAGTCTATGACTCAACATAGCCATGGATGGCATTAATCCAAATTCCCTCCAAAATAGAAACTATTATGTTTGGCTTGTAGTAGTGATCAATAACAATATGCTATTGAAATGGCACCAAGAAATGACCCCCAAAGGGGACTTCTAATTTAATTTTCCCTTAATTAAATTGGAATAGAAATTGTAATTTCATCTCATGACAAGTTGTATTAGTTAGCTGACCTAGAAAGACTTGGCTAGCTTAGGAAATTCAAGTTGGAGGTCAGAGAGGAGGCATGTAGAGTTCTCCCATGATTTTAGGGGGTCCAATTATAGTTATTTGTGAGTTGTAATTAGTTAACTCAATTAATTGAGTTAAAAATAGTTTAACTAGTTCTATTTGAGAATGTAAACTTCTGCGATCCATAACTATTTTTCAATAAAACTCTTTCGGAAAATCACATTAGAATTTATGGAGGTGACGCGTTTCGAACTACTAAGTGTAGTTCATCATTAGGAGAATGATTATCATGATGATTCAAACAAGTAAATATATATACACTGTAGATATGTGCAATGGTCACAGAAAAAACGTTACCCAAAAGAATAATAATAATAAAATTGAACATTAAGAAAACCGTCAATAAAAGAATAAACAAAAAAATATTAAATGATTAAAAACTAAAGATTGCATCTTTGTAAATATATAATAAAAATAAAAATAATCCTTATCAATCTAATTAGATACAAACTCTAAAAATCACAAACCAAAAAATATAAACAAATAAAATGAAAAGTAATCAATAGTCAAAATAAAAACCAAGAACAAACCAAAAAATGAAAACATAAATAAACAACCAAACAAAAATAATAATAATAATAATAATAATAAAATAAAAAAAACAAACAAATAAACAAATAAAAATAAATAAATAAACACAAAAAAAACAAAGAAAAACTACACATAGGAAAAAGAAATCAAAATAAAGAGAGACAACAAACTAGGGGAGGAGGAAAAGGAAAAATACTAAGAGCAGAGAGACAAGATCCAACAACTGATGATTTTCCACCCATTGTCCCTATTCAACGAATGATACCTTTTCTTGTTTCAATGGTTTCCATAAATTTGCAGTGATGGAAAAGCTCAACCCTCACAATGACCTTGGAATCCTCCAAAAAAAATGTGGTGATTAGTCTTCCTAGCATGTTCGGCCAGAGCTGAGGATCAAGACCTACAATGTCTGATATCCGCAACATGCTCTTGAATATCCAATTTATGGAGTGACCAATTTCTCCAATTTAGGGAATCCAATAGGAACACATAATGAAATATACACCTTTCATGCTCTTGGGGTCCAATAGGTCTTTAATAGGTCAGAGGGAACCACGAATGGTGTTAAAAGGTCTACATGAGGAAGAAATATTATGTTTCCTTAAAATCCGAGAAATTTTTTCAGTAGTACCATGGATAAATGGAAGTTGAACACTACCAAATAAATTAGTTAGATTTTTCTTAGGTTTCAAACCCCCACTTGCATTTAAAAAAGCTATAAGACCTTGATGTTTGCTATAGCCATAATTCTCAAAGACTCCAAGGTCTTAGAGCTTTATTACATGAAAGCAGAGGTCCAAAACCTAAGTAAGATCCTAATAATTTAGTTGGTAGTTTTTAACTTCCATTTATCGATGGTACTACAGATAAAATTTCTTGGATTTTAACCAAACACAAGATATCTTCCTAATTTATACCTTTGAACACCATTCGTGCTTCCCTTCGATTTGTTAAAGACCCATTCGACCCAAAGAGCATGAAAGGTGTCTATTTGATCCCCTGTTCCTGTTGGATTCCCTAAATTGGAGAAATTAGTCACTCCATAAATCAGAGAATTCAAGAGAATGCTGTGGATATAAGACATTGTAGGACTCGATCCTCAGCTCTGATCGAACATGCTTGGAAGAATAAGCACCACATTTGTTTGTAGGATTCCAGGGTCATTGCTAGGGTTGAGCATTTCCATCACTAAAAATTTAGGGAAGCCATTGAAATTGAGAAAAGGTCTCATTCACTGAATAATGACGATGGGTGGAAAATCAACAGCTGTTGGATACCATCTCTCTGCTCTTAGTATTGTTCCTTTTCCTCCTCGCCTAGTTTGTTTTCTCTCTTTTGTTTGATTCATTTTTCTTATTTGTAGTTTTTCTTTGTTTTGTTTTTGTGTTTATATATATTATTTAGTGGTTTTTATATATGTTTTCAATTGTTGATTTATTTATGTTTTCATTATTATTATTAGTATTAGTATTATTTATGATTATTGTTTATTTATGTTTTCAAATTTTGGTTTGTTTTTAGTTTTTATTTTGACTATTGATTTACTTTTCATTTTATTTGTTTATATTTTTTGGTTTGTAATTTTTAGAGTTTGTATTTAATTAGAATGATAAGGATTAATTTTATTTTTATTATATAGTTAGAAAGATATAATATTTAATTTTTATTCAATTAATGTTTTTTTGTTTATTCTTTTATTAGCAATTTTCTTAACGTTCAATTTTATTATTTTATTATTTTTTGGTAACGTTTTGTCCCTGACTGTTGTACCATTGCAGTGTATATATATTTACTTGTTTGGATCAGCAAAATCATCATTCTCCTCATGATGAACTACACTTAGTAGCTCGAAACACGTCGTCTCCATAAATTCTAATGTGATTTTTCGAAAGGGTTTTACTGAAAAATTAACTAGTTCTAATTGAGAGATGAGCTAGTGATAGGTCCAGTGAATTAAATCTGATTTAATTCATAAGTAGTGGTCAATCAATTAACCAATAATTCACTATAAATAGTTGTTTCATGTCAGTTCTAATGAAGGCCCATTTGAGTTTGAGGTTAGTTGTATAATTAAAAAATTGTACAATTCACGCATGAGGTCATCAGGAAGGCTAAGATGAATTATACAATAAATTCTTATAAATTTCCTATTTAATAGGGCTAAAATTCCTCCAAGAATGCATGAGAAAGGCTGGTCAGACAGAGGCTGAGAATTGGTTAAGTATTTGAATGATTTTTCTTAGATCAAAGTGAGATAGTCAACATAGTGCAAAGGTTTATCAATGAGAGAAAATAATTGTAT
This sequence comes from Pinus albicaulis, assembly GCA_034641835.2. Lineage (NCBI taxonomy): Eukaryota > Viridiplantae > Streptophyta > Pinopsida > Pinales > Pinaceae > Pinus > Pinus albicaulis. The sequence goes on along the minus strand of JAXQQM020081847.1, from coordinate 25,505 downwards.
TGTTTTATGGTCTTGAATTTATACAATATATAAATAACATGGTTTTGAGCAGTTTCTTTCCCTAGATACATCTTGTGTTGTGCGATTGATTATTTAATTCTCTTACTTGTTATGTGATTGTGCGATTGAATTTGGTTTCCAGAAATTTGTAGAAGGATCCAATATTTTTTTTTAGTAGATTACAAGATCAAATTGAATCCCTTTGGATAAATTTATACATGGTATCAAAGTGCTAGGAATCACAATATAAGAGAAGAACCAGAGTTTGTTTTGAACAAGTACTTCAAATTTACAGGTTTATTCTTCAGGACCATCAGCATATCAAGATGTATTTCAATGGCTCGAGAATCGAATATTACCTTGAGGGAAATTCGAATTACATAGCATGGAAGGATAGGATGGAGGTAGTGCTTTAGGATAACTAACTTAAGGGATTCATTGAAAATTATTTTCCATAGCCCCCAACAACAGATTCTCAACTTCTTGATGCATGGAAGCAGAATGTAGCAAAGGCAAGAATGACATTGTTAGAGGGAGTTAGAGATCATATTGTCTCGAGTATCCATGGAAAGGCAAGTCCATATGCTATGTGGAAGTCCTTGAAAGATCTATTTCATAATAACAATGACCATAGGAAGCCAGTGCTGAAAGAAAATCTTAGAAAGATCAAGATGCAGAAGGGCAACATGATCCAAAAATACTTGACGATGTTCACTCAATGTTGAGATGAGCTTGGAAGTGTTGGGATATCAGTTTCCTAGGATGATTTGGTGAGCCTAGCTCTTCTAGGCCTTCCCAAGAGCTGGCATAACTATTAGGAATCTGTGAATGGGAGGGAGAAGCTACCAGACTAGGAGTGATTATGGTCCAACTTGGTACAAGAAGAGATTCGACAGAGCACTAGAGATGGATCCTAATAAAAGACTGATGATGAGGAAATCTATGCCATGGATGGAAAGGAAAAGAAAGGGAAATGGAAGGTGTCCCATTCCAAATCGGAGTTTGGTAAGGCAGGAAAGAAGGGAGACTTGTCAAAGCTGAAATGTTTTCATTGTCATGAGCATGGACACTATTCCACAAATTGTCCACCAAATAAGACCAATAAGAAGGCCTTAGGAGGAGTAGCAGGTGAAGCACGTGCTTCAAAGTTCGAGTTGGATTTCACTCTCATCACATGTTTTATCACTCCACTAGATCTCCAAAGGATGAGAAGGAGACCAGCAAAGGTAACCACATACCACTTTGACCTAATAGCTAGCCCTACTAGGCTGAGAGGGCTCCCTCAAAGATATCACAAACAAATTTAATAGATAATGGAGATTTTAGGCTAGGATTTATAGGCTTTAGGGTTTTATTGATTTGAATTTTTGTACTAGATGGTGAATTAGGTATAGGAAAAACTAGGTCAAGGCTCTAAAAATCAGATTTGCAGAAATATAATGGGGCAAGGTAGGCACACACTTTAGCACTTTAAAGGTATCCTGATGAATATGGTAGATTTATAGGGTTTCAAAATGATCATGGGAATCATGAATACATTTATATCAGAAGAAAGTGAACATAAATGTGAAATTTTCTCCAAACCAGAGCATTGAAATAATGAATTCTGCTTATCAAACTTAGAAATCAATCACATAAGACATAGATATGAAGATGGAAGGAAAAATACTTTAAAAAATATGATAACAGAAGAAAAAAAAACTTCTAAAACACATACCACATGAATCCCACCACAATAGCTGTAAACTTTGTCTATTAGTTCTTGCCAAAATCATTGAATACACTAGTGTTCCAAGATAGATTTCACAACATCCAACCCCTGAAACTGATAACAATGGGCCTCGTATAGGAAAACACATCATAGGACATCTCATTAGGTCAAAAATCCTATTCAAGGCTCATCATAAATGTCTTTGATGAGTCCTCACCTAAAGACTAGGATAGTTGAAACAATTTCCAAGATTTTAGAAAAAGTTTAGGAGAGCTTATCTCCTCATTAATTACAAATTTCCTCATATAGTGAGGAAAAAACTAACTAAGAAGCTTAAAAAAAAACTAAACTGATTACAAGACATATAATTTCTATAATTTAGTGCATGAAAATGTTTCTAGATCAGATGGGTTGCACCAGGAGCAAAAAGGTCGCACCAGAATGCATCAAAACAAGAATTTAGCAGAAAGGTCATGAAAAAGGTCGCACCAGTTGAGAGCTGCCTTTGGCTGAATTTTAGGAATCCAAATGGCATTATGAAAGTTGGGTCAAGTATCCCCACGTGTATAATTTACAATTATCCATAAAAATACAAAAAACACCCACGGGAAGGCTTCCAAAACCTGATTTTTCCAACCTGACTCAGAAGCATCGCACTAGTCCAGATTTAGTGGCAGAAGTATTAAAAAGGTGAGGTTTTATGAGTTTTTCATCAAAATTAGAAGCTGTCATGGAAAAAAAATTTCATATTTAACATTTACACATCATTATCTACCCATCCATGTATAGAAGAGCTCATTTTGATGCCCAGGGAAAAAGGGTCGCACCTGGGTGCGACCTTTCTGTGTGCCAATTTCTAAAAAATTTCTAGGTTTCTAGAAAAATAGGTATCAAAGATGGAGAAATGTATCTCTAACCATGAGTTTTTTTGCAAAACTGAGACAGGTTTTTGTTCTTTGGCATGTAAGGGAAAAACACCTCCTCCATTTTCATAATATTACTCTGTTATTTCCCACAATATTCTCTGCAAAAAGATGACTAAACGAGGAAATTACATAGTTAGAAAAATATGATGTGAAGATGTGGATGGATATCTCATTATGTAAAACATATGTAAAAAATGAGAGAGGTTTTTGTTATTTGGCATGTTAGGAACAAAAACCTCCTCCATTTTTCCAAAATTTGGCTCCAATGGTTGAAAATGTTCTCTAAAATGATATGTATAAAATAATATTTTTTTTCTGGAAAATTTCACAAAAGGGTCGCATAAGGGTTGTGAAAGGGTCACACCACTTTGAGAGGGATTTTGGAGGTCTTACTGGAGTATTTTGGGCCTAAAATTGGCATGGATGGAAATATTAAGATGCATACTACAAAATGGAGTCATTAAGCACTGCAAACCCCTTCTCCAAATTCTTTAAAAATTGATTTGAAGACAACCTGTCCAAAAGTGTAGAAAATGACCTAGAGAAACTGTATTTTGAGGATTCCTCTCAAACCATAACACCTATGCATAAAATCAAGGAGATTTTTTTCATTTGGCCTATGATTGACAAAAACCTCTTTCATTTTTGTAAAATTCATCTCCATTACTTAAGAAACATATTTTGAAGCCAAACTTTCCCTGTGTGCACTGTGAACCCTAAAAAATGATCACAAAACTATGAAAATGATGCCATGGGTCTGAGTTGACTGAAACCTGGAAAATTTCCCTCCTTTTTTGCTCTTTTTCTTCTCATTTTCCATGGTGATTTTTTTATGATAAAAACCCTAGCTTGATGGGAAGGAAGGAAAGGGTGGAATTTATTAAAACAGGGGAATATGGGGAGGCAAGTTTAGGGAGGGAAATAGAGGGGATATGAGTCAGGGAAAAATATGAAAAAATTAGTGGAAATAGGGGAGTGTTTTAGGAACATAGTTCAAGTGGAATTCTTGGAAATGGATAAGGTAAAGAGGGGAAAAAGGCTAAGACACAATCCTAAGCCAAAATCTCTGCAAAAATGCAGCTAAAATTAGGGTTTAAGTGAAAATGGGAGTAATGAGAAGTATGAATGATATGGAATGATTTGATAAGGCATATAGGTGATGTATTAAGGTTTTTATGTGATAAAACCAGGTGTTTTCTAACTTAAAGCAACCAAACATCTCAACAATCCAAAAACTAGTTTGAAAACCCTGAAAGAGGGAATCCACTCTTTGCTGAAGAAATTCACGTGAAGGAGAAGTAAGTTACATACTGTTTTGGAAGCACCTGAACCTTTAAGAAATGATGAATTGACCCTTAATTTTCCTTTTTATGACAGAATTTGGACATTTATGGTGGCGAAATGAAAGACCCCTAGATGATGACCTAGGTGAAAACAGGGTGACTGACCTAAGACTCTAGATAATAATGGTAGACATGACTCATGAAATGATGATGACCATGAGTGAATGGAGGGAGCAACGCTGACCTAGAAAACAACCAACGATAAAATTTTATTTAAAAACTTATTTGAAACTATAAAATTTGACTATGAGACCCTAACATGATAAGAGCCCATTGATCACTGGTGACAGGATGTAAAGACTGACACTAACAACATGCATGGTGTCATTGATGATGGGTTCTGTGTGGTACTTGGATAATGGAGCTTCATTCCATATGACTAACAAAAAAGAATTCTTCAGCATATTGGAGGAGAAGGATATCAAGATGCACATCGAGATGGGTGATGATAGGAGGTATAACGCTACCGGTGTAGGTGCAATTAACTTTCAGATGGAGTCAGGTAATTCACTCACATTAAAATATGTCATCTATGTTCGTGGTTTAAAGAAGAATTTGGTTTCTATTTCTATGTTGGAAAAAAGTGGATATGATGTGATCTTCAGTGAAGGAAAATTGTTACTTATTCACAAAGCCATGGGACAGGTGAAAAAGATTGGGGTTCGAGTAAAGAACCTTTATAAAATGGATGTAGAATACTATGCTGCCTTGAGCATGAAAGCGGAGAAGGTGGAGAGCTGAGACATCAGTGAGTTATGGCACAAGATATTAGGATATCTACACCACAATGCTTTGAATATCACGCAAAAAAATTCTATAGGACTTCCAAAGGGTGCACTTGCACAGAGAGATACATGCAAATGGTGTACATTGGGGAAGTATACCAAATCCACCTTTCTTGATAAGGAAAGTCGAGCCAAGGAAATCCTTGAGAGAGTTCACTTAGACATCTATGGACTATTATCGACAATTTCCATAAAAAAAACACAGGTTTTACGTTATTTTTGTTGATGGATTTCAAGAAAATGTTGGATTTTCTTCATGCTGAAGAAATATCACATGTTCTCCACGTTTTGTGGGTTCATTGAACTTGTTGAGAAATATACAAGGAAGAAGGTGAATGCCCTGAGGAGCATAAATGATGGAAAATACATCTCTAGTGAAGTCAATAACTTCTAGGCCTTAGAAGGAATTCAAATAGAATTGATAGCACCTCATAACCGACATCAGAATGGGGTTGTATAAAGGAAGAATGAAATTATCGTGGGAGAAACATGAGCTATGTTGCATGATCAGGGCCTTCCATTGAATCTACGGGCGAAAGCATGCAATACAATAGTATTTTTGTAGAACATAAGTCCTTGTAGGATACGTGCGATGAGTACACCAGAGGAAGCGTTTTTAGGTAAGAGAGTAGATGTGTCGTATTCTAATTTTTTTTGTTCATATGTTTATTGTCATGTAACCAAAGATGCTAGGAAGAAGCTAGATCCACCATCAGAGTTGGGGATATTTGTGGGGTACATTGATACACTTCACAACTATCAAGCATACTTTCCAGCACATAGGATAACAATGGTCAACAGAGATATGAATTTCAATGAAGAGAAATCCATGTGATTTTCCCTTGATAGGGAGCTTGAGTTGAATGCAGTTGAGGAGATCTTGGCTCCAAAAGAAAAACCTCAGGATGTGGAGTAGCCACAAGCAGAGGAACATAGAGTGGTAGAAACCACCCATTTAGAGTGATCCACCAGATATGGAAGGAAGCACACCAGAGAGGCTGAAATATTGTTGCTAGAAGCGAGAGAGAATGTGGGAGAACCCACATCACAACGCAAGAAGAGAAGGTCCATAGAGAGGTACACTAGATACATGGCTCTTATGAGGGAAGGTATTGAGATAGAACTATCCTCTTTTGAGGAAGAAGTGCAGAAGCTAGTGTGGGCTGATGCCATTGTTGAGGAGTATGACTCCACTATTAGAAACATTACATGGGAAGTTGTCCCAAGACCAGTGGGGAAGTCCGTTGTAGGATCCAGGTGGGTCTACAAGGTGAAGTAGGAAAAAAATGGGAGAATGGAGAAGCACAAGTCCAGATTTATGGCCAGAGGGTTCTCTCAGGTGGAGGGGATTGATTATGATGATAATTTTGCACCAGTCATAAGGTACCCATCTATCATATATATCCTTGCACTCTTAGCGCAGATGGGATGGTAGATACATCAAATGGATGTAAAGAAAACCTTTCTCAATGGAGTTATTGAGGAATAGGTGTACATTTAGCATCCAAAAGGTTTTGATACCTTAGACATGGAGTTGCATGTGTGCAGACTCAAGAGAGCCTATATGGGCTGAACCAAGCACCTCATGCTTGGTACACCAAGATCGACAACTATTTCAATAGTTTGGGATTCTCCAAGGGTGAAGCAGATGCAAACATATATCATATTATGGTTGATGGTAAGCTTTTGATTATTGTACTTTATGTCAATGATCTGATACTGACAGGTGTTGAGAAAATCATCAAGTCTTGCAAAGAGGATCTTGCAATAGAATTTGAGATGAAGGACATGGGGCTCTTGCACTATTTTATGGGATTGGAAATATGGAAAATATATGGGGAGATATTTTCATCTCAAGGAAAGTATGCCAACGAGATCCTTAGGAAGTTCCACATGGAGGGAACCAAACCCATGGATACTCATCTAATAGGAAATTGGAGGAAGGAGAATGCTACTTCAGGGGAAGTAGTGGATGATACTATTTACAGGCAACGTGTGGGTTCACTCATGTATTTGGTGAAAAAATGACCAGACATATGACACATAGTTAACCAACTTAGTCAAGTTATGGTTAAGCCTACCAAGCTATTTTGGAATCCATGCAATTATGTGTTGAGATAACTTAGAGGCACTACAGAATATGGGCTATGGTACATACATATAGAGGGAGTGAAGCTTCAAGGCTTCACCAATGCAAATTTGGCAAGGATTCCATCCGACATGAAGAGCACATTAGGGGGCATCTTCAACGTAGGATCATCAACATTTTCCTGGTATAGTAGGAAACATAGATCAATTGCACTCAGTTTAGTAGAGGTAGAGTACATGGCGACCAATCAAGCAGCATGTGAGGCCATATGGATGAGGAATATACTTGTTGTTTTGTTTGGTCAATTTATGGATCCAACAGTGACACATTGTGACAACTAGAGTTGCATTAAACTCTCGGTTAATCCAAGTTTTCATGACAATTCCAAGCATATTGATATCTGGTATCACCATCTCAGAGATTGTGTGCAGAGGTGGATTATGTCATTAGAGTACATTCCCACGGAGGAGCAGGATGAAGATCAAGGCAGATGCTGTGGTAGAAAAATACAAGGGCAAGGCAATAATTGATGTGGATCAACTAAAAGATAAATACATTCAGGCACAACCAAGAAGGCCTAAAACTAGAACATAATGAAGAAGATAAAAACTTGAAAAAGAACCATCTCCTCCTCAAGCCCACAAAGACATCAATGACATCATACATGCTAAAGTTGAAGAAGATAGAGAATTATGGCTTGGGGTAGTAAATGAACACCTAGAGAAGATAATAAAGAAGGAAAATAGAAACATTGACATGCAAAGGCACATGGTAAGGCACTATTGCATAAGAAATTTTATTTGCAATATTAGGGTTAAGAAGATGAAGAAAAATCTCAAGAAGACCCTAAGAAAGCTCAATAAGAAGGATAGCCTTGATATTTTTGTTGATGCATCCTTAGTTGCTTGAAGGCATGACAGAAAAATGAAAAAGGGGAGATTTTTTTGCAAATTTTGAGAAAAATTGAGTTTTTTGTCAGACAGGAGAAATTAGTGCACAAAAATACAGAGTGTGCCCACTGATATTTTTCCCAGAGGCTCCAAATGAAAAAAGGAAAACATGTATAGGTGTCTTACAGTTAGTATAAATTCTCAGAACTCTACTTTTGGTATATTCTTAGCTCATGGATTTGCTGGAAAAGGTCAAAACCCACTAAAATTTCACCTTTCTGCCACTATTTTTGGTCACACGCTGTGCTTCTGGAGTAGTTGTGGAAAAATAAGTTTTATGTAGTCTTGGAGAAGTGTTTTCGCTGATTTCAAGTTTCAGTGATATATAGGACATCCTAAGCTACCTGTACCAGCTTTCAACAAAGTTCAAAGATCCCTCAAAGTCATCCAAATAATCCTCCAAATCTCACTACGTTTCTACTAAATTTAGCTGTGTTTCTCAAAGATTTCACTGCATTTCTGGGTTCGAGGATGTTTCTGGACACGTGGAGGTCAAAGGTCAAAGTTAGTTGATATAAAATCCATCTCACGAGTTTTTTCATGGTTAATGATCCTATTTATCATCATCTTTGTTAATGGATCTTACGTTTAATGACTTGAGACAAAAAATTAACTTGTTAGCTAAAAAAGGGGAAGTTGTTTCTAACTCCCCTAGAATTAGGCTATGAGTCATTAGGTGAATTAATTTATTGCTTTGGATTAGGTTTCAATCCCTAGAGGTGGCTTCGTGTTTATTTTTATACATGTACTCAAAGTCAAGTCATTGTGAGGGTTGGATACATGGAAATCACAGTGTGGAGCTAGTGTACACAATTTTACAGTGATATTTAAGACAATTGCAACAATAATCTTGGGATTCCTATGGTATGCTTATTGATAGTGTTTATTCTTACTTTTATGATCAAATTGAATTTTTATTTCTTCTTACAACCATATGTATTCTTTCATGTGATCATTTCATTAGTTTTTAAGCAAAATTCATAAGTTTTATGCTCTATTTTGATGAGATATTCATGATTATGTTCCATTTCTTCTGATGAATGAATTCATAGTCATATGCTAATTTTTATCCTTCATTTTTCAACCCTATACCACAATGAAAACCCAAATATGTCACTAAACATACCTAATTTTCCTCATTTTCATCCCTACAATTGATCATTCGAAACCCTGACCTAGTTCCTAGATCTACGTTCTTGATCCAGAAAATTTCAATAAAAAACCCTAATCAAAATTTTACTGAACTTATAGCTAGCCTAAAATACTTATTCTCCATTCATTTCCATTAGTTGTGAGACTGATTTTGAGAGAGCCATCTCTGACTTGGTAGGGCTAGATACTGAGTCTAAATATGGTATGTGGTTACCCCTTTAGCTTCCTTTCTTAGTATTGGGAAACTGAAGGGAGTTAACATGACCTAAGGGCATCTAATCCATCAAAGTCACATGAGGATCACACCTAGCCTAAGCTACACCAAACCTTAGTTTACTATATTTTTTAACGTGTATCCTCCCCCTAGCACATGGCATAACCAACCCCCATGAGGTTTGTTCTTGGGTTGGCTTACTAACAAGTCCCATCCTCAACCAGTTGTGCTAGATGGACTTGACTTCTGGGATAAAATTTTTGTAGTTAGACCTTGACTCCATTAAATAGAAATAGTTCTATCATAAATTTTACCTTCAATCTTGATTATGTAGGCTTGGTGGTCAACCTATTTATTATCGAGTGCTGCATAGTTTCTGGGCATACTTCAAGCCACGTTCATTATTGTTTGAGCTTCCTACACATTGTAAAGTCATGGCCCAACATTCATTTTCTGTGGAAAATATATTTTTCAATGATTTGATCTACATATCCACCATTTCAATGGTTTCCTTGCATCACCTATGCTTTGTTCTCACATAGGCTCATTTGCACAAACATTTTTAGCTGAATTAAATTTTGGTTGTGGTTGGCCTTGATTAGTTGAGGTCAAACCTTCCCTCTTTCTTGAGGCTTGCAACCTTCCTTCTCTCTTATGCTATTTTCCCTTTCTTTTCATGTGTCCCTTCGTCCTCCAATCACTCTTGAACTCAGGCATGTGATTTGACTTATCATAGGATTTTTTAAATTTCTACTTGTGTCCTCCAATGTTTATGGATAATCGAATTAAATTTGGTATTTAGATGACAAAGGAACCCCATTTATAAACATATGAATATTTTCCTTCTCATCCTTGAGATAAGGCATGTTGTTCCTTGGGAGACAATCTCTGGAAGTGAGGATATCAGTGCCCAAGACATTTACTGTCACTTGAAAATAGAATTATTTGTTGTCCCTTCATATTGTAACCCTAGAATATTATCTTAAACCCTTTAATATTTATAGATAACAAAACTCTTCAAAGTTCCTTTAAATGAGAAATGTGCATGAATAGGAGAAGGTGAAATGATAGTGAAAAACCATTAACAATATGTTGTAAATCAAATAAACTATTATCTCAAGTTTTAGAAGAAAATGGTTGCAAGAAATTATTTCAGAATAAAGAAGCACATTATTAAGGAAATGTACTCTAACTTATAGATGTAAGTTAGACACCATGAACTTCATTATTATATTCCAACAGAAGAGACATACATAAGATGGAATAGGAAGAACTCAACACATTTGTCAATTGCTAGAAAATTCTCTGAAAATATTTATTAATCTCATAAAGACAAAGTACAAAATTGCCAAAAATTCTGAGGCCCAAAGTTCGAAACCTCATTTCTTTCTTGAAAAATTCTTAAATACATCATTATAAAATGGAAATTTATGGAACTGTCAACTTCCAAAATTGTTTTCTTCGGTCATTACAATAAAAGTAAAAAATTAAAACTTCTGCAGTAAAATAAAGTAAATTAAATATGAAGTAACATTTAATCATGAGGTGGTAGTGGCCTGAGTTCCTAGAATGGAAGAAGTTACTGCATCTGCATCATTAGGTTTCAAAGACATCTATTCCTTGCATTTTCTCCACAAGTCTACGTTCGAGCTAGAACAATTAGCAAGCTTGAAATGAGCTATTCTAAAATCTGTGATCTTGGAATATGAGGGTATTTCTAAAAACAAGGTTTCCTTATTAAAGAAAACATTCCCAGAATTGACTTATCTACCACCATAGCATCTTCTCTCCCTAGGATTTTGGCCAAAATTTGGAGAATTGGCCCTACATCTTCAAGAAAGGAACTTAAAGGAAAACTATTTGACTCCAACGAGAACTTTTCGTTTTCAGGCATGAGATAAAATAGAATTTGGGTAAACTCAGGCCCTGACAATTCTTGAAAATATGTAGAGATGGATTCATTAGTAAAACTCACATATATTGACTCTAGAGAGGAGTAATAAAATGATTTCCTTATCAACTGAGCTAACACATGGAAGACATTTTCCCCCAACTGGTTCATGACAAAGCATTTTTGAGGGTACATGACAGAAACCAACCAATGGATAAACTCTGGAAATAGGTAGGTCTATGGAAAAAACACTAACAAGACTCCAGACTTAATCAAAGCAGATTAAATTGGGAATTTTGATTGATTTAAGATGAAATGTTGATAAAATAGAGGGTGGTCTACTGTGAAAACAATATCTACAATGTATTTTTCTTTATCCATTAACGAATGTGAGTGGAAGACCCATCAATAATATATTTCTTTAAAATTTTGGAAAAATTTCAAGAATAGTTGCACGAGTTACTTGGTTATGTCGAGGTGATTGGCTACTGACTTGGAACCTGGTACAAAAATTGGAGAGTTTTAGTTGTTTGGGAGGTAGACTTGGAAAAAATGAGGACAAAATTCTCTTTTATAGGTGAAAGAAATGAATGGGAAGGAAAATTCGTATGGGAGTGTAATGAATGGTGGAATGATTGACAAGATGGTTGGAGTTGATGTGAAGGATAACGTGAAAGACACAACTGAATCGCTTGCTAGCGCTGTGGGGCCCGTCGGCTATTGTCACTGCAGGGGGACTTAACAATATGTAATTGATCAGATAGTAGTGCCCCCCCATTTGATCTGGGCTGCTCATTCTAGTCAACTGGCGGAGGTAAAAGATTCCAGCGGAGGCACCCCACTAGTTAAAATTTAGTCACGTTGTCATCTCACTCACGGTTCATAGGATGAATTTTCCCATTGGTAGTATCCATGACGTCACTTGCTCATCCTTTAACACAATGTGCCAAGCATGGTCCCATTGTCTGAAATATTAAATCTAATGACCACTTAGTACTTCATATATAAACTCATATATACAACATATAAGAAATTTAAAACATGCCACAACATCTAGCTTGACCCGGGGATAGTGTTTTTTTGGAAAAAAACACTAAGAACTGCAGATCAGTGCCTTCACCTCGGGCATGGAGTCAAAAGGTGACTTAAAAATTGCAATGAGTTACTCACCGACCTATGTACAATGATAAAACTGGTATGTATAATGATGAAATGAAATTTCAATGCTGGAAATAGTGCTTCAGATACTGCCCATTCACTAATAATGACAACATTTCATCATCCAAATTTTCCAAGAAAAAAGTGTTATTGGATCTAGATTCAATAAGATTGAAAGGACCATACCAAAAGGGGTGAGATTTCAAATGCTTACCTTTATCTTCTCCTATGACATCCCATCTTAAAACAAGATCACCATTCTGGAAAAGAACATCTTTAGCTTTCCTATATAAAATTGTTTTCATCTTTTCATGTTAACTTATTAGATTCTCTATGACTTTATCTCTATTTTCACTTGGCTCCTCCAATCTGTTAATTCTTATGATTATAGGACTTGGTTCTTCTTGGACATCTTGAATTAATGTTACCACGGGCTTTGTCAACTGACTAGGGAACAATGCCTCAGTACCATATACCAACTCAAATGGTGATTTTCCAGTTGATCTTTTACTAGTTACTCTACTTGCCCAGAGAGAAAACTTCAATTTTGAATCCCAATCCTTTTTATTATATTCTATTGTATTCTTCAAGGTCCTTACTAATTCCTTATTCGAAGATTATGCTAATCCGTTCCCATGAGGGTGGTAAGCAGTTGAATGTGATAAAATAAAATTGTGTTTTTGGCAAAATTTAATCAATTTAGCAGTTTTAAATACTTTGGCATTATCAGTTACTAACTTCTTTGGACAACCAAATCTAATGAAAATATTTTCTTCTAGAAATTTTATCACCACCAAGTCATTTTTATTTCTTGTTCGCACTGCTTCAACCCACTTTGTAAAATAATCTGTCCCTTTCAAAATTCACTTACATTTTCCACTAGAGGGTGGGTTAATTTCTCCAATAAAATCTAGCCCCCATTGCCTGAAAGGCTCTTCTATGAACCCATGAATTAAAGGAAGATGCACCAACTTCTTCTTCGCAAAAAAAGTTTGGCATTTCTAACAATTCTTCACTAACTTATAAACATTTGAAAATAAATAAGGCCAATAGAAACCATCTTTCAAAATTTTATGAGTTGTAAAATTCCAACTATAATGACCTTTGTCAGACAAAGTAGCAAGATACTCAATCGATCTCTCCAATATAAATTTCCATATACAATCACATATTTATGAGCCTTTAATTTCAGAGCCTTGTATTTTTTTCTATTCATGGTAAGAGGACAACAAAGAAAAAAAGAAGTAATGCACAATATCTTTATACCATTCAGAAAAAAATAATTTATATTGAATTTTATCACCTTATATAGACTTTGTTTGTTTGCCAACATCTTCTCTCTCTTCAACTTCAACTAACATATTAATTCCCAAAGCTTTAAAATTTGTTTCTGTCATAATTTTGGTCAAAACTTGACCCTTTATTAGTTTTGTCGGTTTTATGTCTAAATGATATTCTTGTATCCTTTCTATCCACTTACCCATTTTACCTTCAACATCACTCTAAACCAAAACATATTTTACAACATCATTTGGCACATATGAAATCACTTGAGACTGAAAAATATAAACTATGAAAAATTTGAGGGCCTTAACTAAGGCACAAGCCTGCTTTTCCAAAATATTGTATTTCATTTCTGCATCCCTCAACACGTTATTGAAAAATTCTACATGATGTTCTCTCTGCTCTTCATTTTTCTGCAAAAGTACAACTGAAATAGTAACTTCAAAACCAAATGAAAAAATCTAAAAATGCTTCTCATAATTAGGACTAATCAACACCAGAAATTCTTGCAAAGCTTCTTTTATTCTTGAAAACGACTCTGTTGTAGGTGCATTCCACTTCACTTCCGCTCCTTGCATCAACATATCAGTGATTTCTTTAACAATTTCAACATAATTTGGAACAAACCTCCCGAGGAAGTTTATTCTCCCAAGAAAACTCTAAATCTCTTTCTTACTTCTTGGAAACGGTATCTTACTTATTGCTTCTACTCTTGCAATGTATATCTTCACTCCTTCTTTTGAAACAATATGTCCCAACAACTTTCCCTATTTCAAAGAAAAGTGAGACTTCTTTGGGTTTAAAGATAAACCATACCTCCTGTTGTTGATTTTGTCACCCTCCTAGAGACAGCCTAGAGTTGCCATAGACCAGTGCCTAGGACATCTTAATATAGCAAGGAGCCCTTTATAGTTTGGGTTGTCAGTCCAAGAACTCACTTACTATCTCTTGTTTTGAACAAGGAAATTAGTTTTGAATGGGACCAATCTCTCTCAGAAGATGGTGCAAAGAGAAGAACAGTGTAGGGACATCAAGTAAAACTCCAATATAAAGATATCAGATAGTTAAGAGACCGCTTACTGTAAAGAGGGCCATTTCAGATAATATATCACAGAAATCAAATATCAGGAAGTGAGTGCAGTGAGGAAACATAAGAAGATATTAGCTGGCATGAGACTGATACCCAGATACACAACAAAACCATATAAGGGCGCACCAATTTACGAATCCTTATATGACAATGGCGTTTTAAAAGAACCCTCCTCAAGCAACTAATATAGCAGAAAATATGGAAAGAGTGAACATGGAATAGTATACCATGACTAGGCCTATTTAAAGCGCTTGACTAATTCCAGAAAGGGCATCAACAAGGATGAATCCTTACTGCAAACTAGTGAGCCACTCGCATTCTAGAACATGATACAAGAAGATAAGTAGCATGAACAGAGATATTGTATTAACACATAAGAGAAATTACATACTGTGAGATACCAGAGATCAGAATCCTCATTACAGTTATAACCCCTCCTCACTGAGACCCTACAGGCTCTGAACCTTCATACAGAAATATTACAAAATGTATACAAAAGCCTTTTCGCTGCACAGTTTGCTGACAGAAATCTGGAACCTTTACAATGTCTTCTTTTCGGGCCTTTATAGAGGAGATGGAGAATTCTAGAGGAGGAGGTAGATAGAAAACATTTGATGACTTATTTTGAATCAAATGGCGGAAAGAATTCGCGCCCATCTCTGAATGACTAACTATAAATGAATGTACTTTACAAACTGTCTATAGAAATAAATGTTGGGAGATGAAAATCTCCTTATATACATGACATAAATAATAAAATATATACGGTGTGTCGCCTTTCGTCGGGGGGGAGAATACGCTTTAGTAAGAGTCACGAGATAATGCAGTGCATGTTTGTACTCGGCTCTTAGCTTTGGATTTGAAATACGGATCTTTATTGCAGGACGAATTTCTCTGGAGGGTTCTGTGGATGCATTTCTTTGTCTTCTTTAATGGTGGTCATTTCATGCACCTACCCCCAGCTTCTTCATTAAACTTTGCCAGTGAAATGCGTCCTTTTATGGGCTTTAAATCTTTGTAACAGCGGCAGTGAATTAAAACGCCCTCCTGTTATATTAAAACCTGCAAAACCCACGAAATATTAGAAAAAACCGACACAGATGGAGGCGGGGATGATGGAGGTGGAGATGAAGACGACGTCGTGGATACGAACAGGGGACAAGAACACACAGGGTGGCGGAAGAAAAGCGATGGAAGTATGGGGTAAACAGGCGCAGAGCGTAAAACAGTTCGATCGTGGGGGAATAAATAAAATGGGGGAATATGAACGAAAAAACACACGCATATATATATATATGACGGGGGAAATGTTTTGGGCGTACGGGAGCGAACACGTGGGAGTACGGGGGGACAAGTGGAATGGTGACATGGCAGCGGAGTTAACAGGTGGGGAACTAAACTCTGAGCCGTTGGATCATAAACTTATATCAACGGTCGGATGGCGTTAAGAGCAGCACGACGGTGGGCCATAGACCACGGCGAATAATCGTTAACAAGTGAGAAGCTCTGGCACGTATCCGCCGTCGGATGGAGATAGGCAGATCGTATGGTTCAGACGAATTCCGCTGCCCGGCGATGGTGTAGACTTTAACGCGCGGGGGAAAGCGGTTTCATAGCCCGTACTAATGACACGCGACGCTTTCTGTATGGGATCGCTGCCCCTGCGGTAAATACCGCCGTGTCGACGAGAGTGGTGTGGGGGTTACCATGGTTTCCTGCGCGGGGCCCTCCGCACTGGTTGATTGCCGCACCATTGATTTGGACTTTGATCGAACGACCACCATTGCGCCCGATCGTTAAAATGATAGGCCCCTTTTCTTTTTGGCTTATGGTCCCCGGCCTCCGGTCGTATGACAACAACAAGGAGAGGGGCTTAGGATTTGGGGGCTTCGGCCCGATATATTTAAATAACGGATTTTAAACCTTTGGACAATGTATTTCGGGGCGGAGAAAGGTGGCGATGAGCGCGACATAGGAGGGTTTTTGACCACAAAGACATTGGAAACAGATTTAAAAGGAACCAGTGGCCAAAATTTAAATGGAGGAGGGAATATGTACAACATCGGCTCCATCTGGGGACGACATGTTCGTCCTCGGGCATGTCGAGAACACGCAGACCACCGAATAGTTCACTCTGTTCTTCAATTCCCCAGCGCTTCTTCTTCAGGTAATTGCCGGCATTCTTTTCTCTATAAAAATCAAAACAACTTATATACAGTATATACAGTAGGGCATTTCCAGCCTTGGTCAGAATTGGAAATATGGCTTGAGGAATTGGCCATTCACAGGTGCATCCAACAAATCACCCTGTAGATTCTCTAAAGAAAAGGTGTTGTTTCTTCCCAGCTTCACTATTTTGAATGGCCCAAACCATAGTGGATCAAACTTTGCATGTTTGCCCTTCTCTGCTCTGCGAACATCCCATCTAAGAACCAGGTCTCCAACTTGAAAATTCCTATCTTTTGCATGCTGATCAAATACGTTATTCATCTTCTCCTAATACTCTATCAATCTCTGATCCACCTGATTCCATGTTTCCTCCAATTCTACCAGCTGATTAATTCTTCTGATCATATCATCTGGTTCTTCCTGATTCTCCTGCACAAAGCGCGCCACTGGCAATGCCAATTGCAAAGGAAATACTGCAGCCCGCCCATACACCAGCTCATAGGGTGACTTCCCTGTTGCTCTTTTGCTGGTTACCCTATTTGCCCATAGAGAAAATTTCAATTGAGAGTCCCAATTCTTCTGATTTTCACTTATTTTTTTCTTCAAGGCTCTCACCAGGGTTTTATTAGATGACTCTGCTAGACCATTTCCCTGTGGATAGTATGCTGTGGAATGAGTCAGGATGATGTTATACCTTTGACAAAAATTCACAAATCTGGCAGACTTGAAAGCCTGTGCATTGTCAGTTACAATTCTGGCAGGACAGCCAAACCTAGATATGATATTATCTTCTATAAACTTCATTATTACAGCATCGGTAGCATTTCTTGTAGGTATAGCTTCCACCCATTTTGTAAAATAGTCTGTGGCTGTCAGTATCCATTTATGTTGGCCACTTGATGGGGGATGTATCTCTCCTATAAAATCTAATCCCCATTTCTGAAATGGTTCATTTACATGAATAGGAATCAAGGGCAGAGCTGCTAGTTTATGTCTTTCTGCAAATCTTTGGCACTTGTCGCATGCTTTGACCCAAGAAAAAGTGTCTGTATACAATTTAGGCCAGTAAAAACCAACCTTCAGGATTTTGTGAGCTGTTTCCCTCTAGCTGTAATGTCCTCCACATATCCCCTCATGAAATTCTGTCATTATATTTTGCACTTCATTTTCTGTGAGGCATAACAGTAATATACCTAGAGGGTCTCTCCAGTAGAGCTGTCCATTGGCAATTACATATTTTTGTGATTTCATTCTTACAGCTCTGTACTTTATCTTATCACAACTTGGAGGGCAGCCAAGTGTTAAAAGGTATTCAACAATTTCTTTGTACCAAGGACTAGTTAGATATTTCACATGTACCTTTTGAGTGGCCATCTCCAGTCCTTGCTGCTCCTCTTCTTTCTCTGATCCTTCATTTACTAACATGGATAAATTAATGCCCAAGGCCTGATGATTTGATTCAGATAACATCTTGGCAAGTCCCTATCCTTTAATCAACTTAGTAGGCCTTATGTCTAAATCATATTCCTGAATTTTTGCAATCCATCTTCCTCTTCTACCCCCGCTGTCTCCCTGAACCAGAATGTCTTTTACAGTAGCTGTGGGGACATATGCAGTAATATGGGATTGCAAAACATATACTCTAAAGGCTTTAAGGGACTTTACCAGGGCATATGCCTGCTTCTCCAATATATTATATTTTAATTCAGCATCATAAAGCACTTGACTGAAGAAAGCTATAGGCTGTTCATATCCCTCCTCATTTTTCTGCAATAATACTCCGGCAATTGTATGGGGTGAAGCAAATGAGAATATCATAAATGGCTTTTTGTAATCGGGTCCAGCTAGCACAGGAGCTTTAGCGAATGCCTGTTTTATCCTTGTGAATGCATCTCTAGACTCCTGGGACCATTTTACTTCATTCTCCTTTTTCAACATATTAGTTATATGCCTAACTATCTCGGCATAGTTAGGAATAAACCTTCTTAGAAAATTGATTCGGCCTAAAAATACCTGTACTTCATTTTTATTCCTGGGCAGAGGAATGATGTTTATTACTTCTACTCTCTTAGGGTCTATTCTCACACCATCTTTAGTTACAATGTGCCCTAAGAGTTTTCCCTCATCTAATGCAAACAAAGATTTTTGAGGGTTAAGAGAAAGGCCATACCTTCTGCATTTTTCAAAAGTTCTTCTCAAATGCTCAATATGCTCATCATCATTCTTTGAGAACACTGTGATATCATCAAGATACACCACCAAGAACTTGTCCTGTTCTCCGACAAAGGCTATGTCCATTGCCCTCTGAAAAGTAGCTCCTGCATTAATTAATCCGAATGGCATCCTGGCATACATAAAGGTTCCCCATGGTGTAGTAAATGCAGTTTTCTTCTGGTCTTCTGGGAACACAGCTACCTGATTATAACCAGAAAAACCATCCATCATTGACATTCTGGATGCTCCCACTACTTTCTGCAGGATGTGGTCCATCTTAGGCAGTGGATAATTATCTTTGAGAGATGCTCTGTTCAAATTCCTGAAATCCACACACAGCCTTATTTCTCCATTCTTCTTTCGAACAGGAACAAGGTTCGCTATCCATTCTGAGTATCTCAATGGCACAATTATCTTGGCCTTCAGTAATTTCTTGATTTCTTTTTCAATAGAGGGAAGCAGCAGAGGGTTGATCTGTCTGAGCTTACGCTTATAAGGCTTTGCATCTTCCCTCAAAGGAATTTTATGTTGCATTATACTAACATCAAAAGTTTTTAGGTCCTCATAGGACCAAGCAAATACATCTTTGTAAGATTGAAACAACTTCAAATACTTTTCTTTATAATCTTTTGGGACTCTTTTAGATAATTTGACAATTTTGGGATCAGCATAAGTACCCAGATTTAAATCACCCACTTGATCTTCTTCTGTCACCTTGTTTGGCTGCAAAGGAATATCATCTTTGTTAAATAACCTTTCTAGAGGCATCAGACCTCTGGGTATAACGTTTCCTTTCAGCTGCAGCACTCTATTTCCTGCTATCTTTTCTTCCCATTTATTTTCTGCAATATTTTCAACTTCTTCCTCCTCGTTATCATCAATTTCTATATTTGTGAATTCTCCCACTGTCTCCATGAATCTCTTCATCTGTTCATCATCTTCGAATACCTGCCAGTGCTTTACATTATCTGGAATGGATGGTCTGTACCGTACCTCCACTTCGTATCTTAAAAGTGGATTCTGAGGACGGAATGTACTGGCAGCTACAGCAAGAGAATCTGCTATTCTGTTTTGCTCCCGGGGCATGAATTGTATGTTAAATGCTGAGAAGAAATTTTCTATCATGTCCCATACTTCATTTCTATAAGCTTTCAAACGCGGATGCTTAGTTTGGCATTGATTTTTGATCTGTCTTACCACCAACTCAGAGTCTCCCAAGACTTTTAAATATTGGATGCCCATGTTCTTAGCTGTCTGCAGTCCCAATAATAGTGCCTCATATTCGGCTACATTGTTTGTAGCCTCATACTCCAATTTAAAGGACAGCGGCACCCATCTTCCCGTGGGAGAGATTAATAACACCCCAGCCCCATTGCCTTCTCTTGAATTTGCTCCATCAAAATGAAAAGTCCAAATTTCTGATTCCTGATCTCCTTTAGGCTGCTCAGCTTGAATTTGACCAAAAAGGGGCTCATGAGCATAATTTTGATTTTCTTCTAACATCAAACATGAGAAGTCTCCCTCTTTGTTATAAACTGGAGAGTTCTCTGAGCAGTCAGCCTTAGTTACCATTTTAACAAATCTAGTCTCCCGGTACAACCTCCTTTCCTGACCTCCAAAGACTGGGACAGTAGCATATGTTAAATCCAATTTGATTGATCCCCCAATATTTGTACCCCAGGACCTTGACAGCAGCATGCCAAAGCGAGCTGGGATATCAGCAACCACAATGTCCATGACCACACTCTTTGCTGGGATTTGAGCCAAATTGACCACTAAATCTTTAATCATTCCCAAGCATTTTACTCTTTTAGAATCAAATGAATATAAATCTTTGTATGGTCTTGTAATTTGCAGTCCTAGTTGCTCCATGACAGACAAAGGCATAAGATTATGGGAAGCCCCAGAATCTAACATACAGTTATGTAACAGCAGGTCATGAATGACTAGGGATACATAAAAAGGAGGAGTAGAAGGGTCTATCTCCTCAACATGTGGGCCAAAGACTACCATGGGTCTTTCTTCTTGAAGATTTAAACTATCAGGTGCAATTGGTAGCTCAGGAGGAAGTATGAAAGAGGTAACTTGAGACTGATATACAGGCTGTTTTAATAACTCAGTCAGAGGGACAGGAATCTTAATCTTCTCAAGTTCTTTTTGCAAATTGAAAGCAGATGTGGGCTTTTCTATCATGGCTTCTTTTGACTCCTTACTTTCAGCTGAAGACTTAATTTCTTTTGATATTGGCTCAACATTAGGAGGACTGAATATTTTTGAAGAAGAAGGAACCTGATCATTAGACTACAAGGGAATGTTTAAAGGATTCTTACCTTTTTCTGCATTCTTCTTTGTTGCTGATTCTTTCTGAACATATGCTTCTTTATGAGGTGGCTCTTCTTCTTGGTCTTGAGTTCTGGTCCTCTTCCTTGAAGATCTGAGATCATATTTGACACTGAACCGTGTTGCATGAAATCAGCAAACTGCTTGCAATAATGATCAATCTCTGCTTCTTCATCTTCATCTTGCAGCGGGCACTCCATATCATCATTATTTGAAAAAGCCAGATTTGAATCTTCTAATCCATAGGTTGCATCTCCAGTGGAGTCATCTGCTGGTCCTTCAAGGTACAAGGGATGAGGTACCTGGTCTTGTTGTTCCTTTGTTTCTCTTGGCAATATCTGCAATGGAGGCCTTCTGTACTGAGGATTATATCCTCTGTTTGGAGCATTATAATAGTTCTTGGGAGCTGCATTCTTTGCCTCCAGTTCAAGCTTGACCATTTTCTTTATCATTTTACTTATTTCATCCATTTTATCTGAATCCTTTTCCTGGTTAGAGGTGGAGACCCCTTCTTTGCCTCTCCTCCTAGTATGCTGTTCAATTTTTCCTTTTAACTTTCCAGTGGAGGCAAAGTTTGCTTCCAATTCTAGAGCATCTGACTATGCATCATCCAAAGTGGCAGGTTTTCTTTCTCTCAATGCGAAGCCAAAATCCAAATCAAAGGCTGCTATGAAAATTATCTTGGTAGCAGCTTCATGGGGCTTCAACTCAGGAGGCAGGCTCAGATATAACTTGTTGAACCTTTTGATGAATTCTGCCACTCCCTCATTCTGTTTCTTCTTCATGGTATTAAACTCAGTGAGACACTGACCATGGTATTTCTTTTCTCCCCACTTTCTGAGAAAAACATTCTCCATGACGTCCCAGGTGGTCACAGAACGATTTCCCAATGTTTTAAACCATTTTCTGGCTTCCCCTTCCAAAGACTGCACAAATAATCTCAAGACCACATCCAGATGTTCAACATTTAAGTTCTCTGCAAAAGAGCAGAAGGTCTCGAGATGTTTCTGAGCATCAATTTCGTTTTCACCATTAAACCTTGGCAGGATCTTCAAATAATCCTATGGCATATCATTAAGCACTTGAGGTAAGGCCAGAGGGGCATATTTTTTCAATAGAAAAGCAGGAACGTTAGCCATTGGAGGAGGTGGGGATTGCACAACAACTTGAGATACAGATGACGGGAGAGGAGTAGGAGGAAGTGGAGTATGGATAACAATGGGAATATATTGCACAGAAGTCTGAGGTGTGGATGGGAATAACTCACGGTTAACAGCAACTACTTCTGTGACCTCTTTAATTTCTTCAGCCTCGAAAGCAGGATGAGATTCTTCTTCAATCCAGGTACTTCCTCTACGTGGAGTCTCTGAGTAAAACTCGGGATTTTCTGTTCTAACTTCTTGAGAAGAAGAGGGTGGATAATCTTCAACAGAATATTCAGGGTTTTCAGCCCGGGCTGATTTCCTCTCCTTTCAAACTCTTTTATGAATAATCTTCTCTGGGTAAGACACGTAAGATGCTTTCAACTGAGATGTATCTGACCTCAAATGTGGCTTACGAGGAGCCATGACTACCAATAAAACTTATCAAATAAAGAACAGTGGAGTCGCCAAGGTGAGAGATATGCAACTCTTCAACTCTCTGTGCTCACCTGATTAGAGAGTGAAAACAATCTGTCAAAACCCAGGGAAACTGATATTCTTGAATTCGCTCCCCGGCAACGGCGCCAGAAAGATGTTGCGGATGATTTTGTCACCCTCCTAGAGACAGCCTAGAGTTGCCATAGACCAGTGCCTAGGACATCTTAATATAGCAAGGAGCCCTTTATAGTTTGGGTTGTCAGTCCAAGAACTCACTTACTATCTCTTGTTTTGAACAAGGAAATTAGTTTTGAATGGGACCAATCTCTCTCAGAAGCTGGTGCAAAGAGAAGAACAGTGTAGGGACATCAAGTAAAACTCCAATATAAAGATATCAGACAGTTAAGAGACGACTACTGTGAAAGTAGGTTCAAATATATTATCACGTCAAATATCGGGAGGAAAGTACGGTGAGGAAACATGAAAGATATTCGTTTTCTGAGACGTACGGATACACAACAGAACCATATAAGGGCGCACCAATTTACGAATCCTTATATGATAATGGCGTTTTAAAAGCACCCACCTCAAGCAACTAATATAGCAGAAAATATGGAAAGAGTGAACATGAAACAGTATACCATGACTAGGCCTATTTAAAGCGCTTGAATAATTCCAGAAAGGGCATCAACAAGGATGAATCCTTACTGCAAACTAGTGAGCCACTCGCATTCTAGAACATGATACAAGAAGATAAATAGCATGAAAGAGATATTGTATTAACACATTAGAGAAATTGCATACTGTGAGATACCAGAGACCAGAATCCTCATTACAGTTATAACCCCTCCTCACTGAGACCCTACGGGCTCTGAACCTTCATACCGAAATATTACAGAATGTATGCAAAAGCCTTTGATACACTTGCGACTTCTAGCACCAGAAATACGGAACCTTTACAATGTCTTCTTTCTGAGTATTTATAGAACGGATCGAAAATTCTAAGAGGAGGAGGTAGGTATCTAACATTTATTGATCTAATTTGAATAAGAATGGTGGAAAACATTCGCGCCCACGCGCCAGATGACTAACTATAAATGGCCCATGCTTTACAAACGTCTATAGAAATAAATGCGGGGAATAAAAATCTCCTTATATACGAACACAAATAATAAAATATATACGGTGTCGCCTTTGGGCGAGAAAGTGTCTGTACTTGGTAAGTCTACGAGATAATGCGATTACGTATTTGACCTCTCGGCTCTTAGCTTTGGATTCGAATCCTGGATCTTAAATGCGGGGCGAATTTCTCTGGAGGGTTCTGTAGCTCCATATCTTTGTCTTCTTTAATGGCGGTCATCTCTCCCACCTACCCTCGGCTTCTTCCTTTAATTTTGCCAGCAGAATACGTCCTTTGGTATGCTCCTGATTTCTGCAATGGAGGTGGCAAATTAAAGCGCCTTCTATGTCATTTTAAAACCTGCAAAACCCGCAAACCATTAAAAGAAAATAAACTCGGAGACAGGGAGTGTGGAAAGGAGGATGATAACGACGTTGTGAAGGCGAACAAATAACAGTAATACGCATGGTGGCGGAAGCAAATCGATGAAGGCTCGACAGATGGACGAAATGTGAATTTTCTTCGTGACACAGTCTGGTCGTGGGGGAATAAATAAAATGGGGAATATGAACGAAAACACACGCACACACACACACACACACACACACACACACACACATATATATATATATATATATATATATATATATGATAGAGAGAGAGAGAGAGAGAAAGAGAGACACACAGGCCACGGGAGCTAACACGTGGGAGTACGGGGGAACAAGTGGAATGGTGACATGGCAGCGGAGTTAACAGGTGGGGAACTAAACTCTGAGCCGTTGGATCATAAACTTAGATCAACGGTCGGATGGCGTTAAGAGCAGCACGGCGGTGGGCCATAGACCACGGCGAATAATCGTTAACAAGTGAGCAGCTCTGACACATGTCCGCCGTCGGATGGAGATATGCTGATCGGACGGTTCAGACGAATTCCGCTGCCCGGCCCTAGGACAACCTTTAACGCGCGGGGAGAGCAGTTTCATAACCCGTACCCAAAACACGTGGCGCTTTCTGTATGGGATCGCTGCCCCTGCGGTAAATACCGCCGTGTCGACGAGAGTGGTGCGGGGGTTACCATGGTTTCCTGCGCGCGGGACCCTCCATCTGAAACGTTCACCGCTCCGTTGATATAATGTGATCAGACGGTGGATATCACGCCCGAATATAAACAATTAGCCCACT
Organism: Pinus albicaulis; assembly: GCA_034641835.2. Classification (NCBI taxonomy): domain Eukaryota; kingdom Viridiplantae; phylum Streptophyta; class Pinopsida; order Pinales; family Pinaceae; genus Pinus; species Pinus albicaulis. Next base: position 307 of record JAXQQM020081847.1, on the reverse strand, counting down.
TTCTTTTGGCCTGTGGTTCTTGGGCTCGGTTCGTGGCGACGACATTAGGAAAGGGCTGGGGCCTGGGGGCTTTGGCTCGATAAAATTTAAATTGTGGGTTTTAATCATTTGAATGAGTGTATTTTGGGCGGAGATGGTAGAATCAAATGGGAGCATCGGGGTTTTTAGTTACGGCGAGAGGTCGAGAAGGATATTTAAAAAGGTGGCAGGACCAAAAATTTACGTGCGAGGGGGGTAAATATGCACAACATCGGGCATCCCTATCACCACCTTCCTTGCTTCGGGAAGGGCTTTGTAATGAAGGTGT